>JBCFXI010000463.1:43084-157249 GCA_038496175.1 Ampulex compressa | reverse complement strand
AGCTGATATTGCAAGGCTTGTGTGTGAAAAAGTTCTATTAATTCTACACAGTAGTTTTTGGTTGGTGAAAAACGAAAAACAAAACGAAATGACTTTCCGAACAACCCAATATTTTTATTTGACTTCTTGTGCCATTTCAAAAGAAAACTTTAGAGAAACATGCCTGTCTCAAAAAGTTGCGCTGAAATAACTTAATTCCCCGTAATCACTAATAAACTTGAATGTCCCCTGAGAGGGGACATGTGAGTGATATGCTAGAATTACGGTGTCCCCTGAGAGGGGACAGCGGAGTGCAAAGGGTTAAAGTAGCCGGGAAACTTCTGGTTTAGCGGTACGATTGCATATGCATCAGCATGGATACGAGCTATCATGATGTACGTCTTTTAAATTTTGAATGCTTCCACGGTCGGCTACAAACATTGCGTCAGCTGCGGGTACACCATCACTTGGGCTTTGGCCATATTTCGCAGTCTAGAACGCCTCGTGGCCCATTGGCATGATCTGTTCCTAGGGACAATACTGCAAACACAGAGCCTCAAAACGCGAAAAGATTGGTAACTTCAGTTTCGCAATAAGCGAGAGATATATACATTTTATTTTTTTTATAACATTTTATAACTTTTTCCTCTCTCATTGCTTCAATCTGCTGACGAAAAAGGAGCAGCATTGTTCGTCCATCTGAGAATCGTTCTGGTTGATGGGACTCCAGTAATTTTAGCAGGTTTTATAATGCCAACGATGTTATTTTAACTACATGGGGGGGAGGGGGGGTACTTGTGAAAGGAGCGTGAGTATGAAAATGAGCGCTAAGTATCAGATGTACCGGTATGCAGTGAGCGTTTTTTTGTCAAAATGAAACATCAATTTTTAATGGGAAAGTAAAAAAATTTTATTCAAAGTATTGACCATTGCTTTCTACACATTTTGACCACATTTCTCGCAATTTGTGGATACCACGCTAATAGAAATATTCGTCTTTTGAAGCAAACCAATCGGACACCCAATTTTCGACTTCTTCGTAGGAATCGAAGTGCTTCTCAGCCAATGCGTGTCCTATCGATGAAAACAAATGGTAATCGGCACGAGCCAAGTCTGGTGAATACGGCGGGTGGGGTAGCAGCTTCCAGCCAAGTGCTTTGATTGTATCCTGAACCGGTTTTGCTTTGTATGCAGGTGCATTGTCGTGTAACAAAATTACTTTGCCGTATCTTCTGGCCCATTCTGTTCGTTTTTCGATCAATGCATGGTTCAAATTGATCATTTGTCGTCTGTAGCGATTAGTATTAACAGTTTCGCCAGGTTTTAGAAGTTCATGATACACCACACCGTTCTGATCCCACCAAACACAGAGCATTGCCTTTTTGCCGAATCGATCTGGTTTTGCAGTTGATGTTGATGGTTGTCTCGGTTTAACCCATGATTTTTTCCGTTTAGGATTCCTAAAATAAATCCATTTTTTATCGCCACTAACAATTCGATGCAAAACTGATTTTCTTTCCGGTCTTTAGAACAAAATTTCACAAGTGTTTTTTTTCGATTTTCCATCTGTCTTTCATTCGATTCACGTGGCACCCATTTTCTACACTTTAGGATGTTTCCCATAGCTTTTAAACGGTCAGAAATTGTTCGTTGTGCAACATTTAACATTGCTGCAATATGCTTTTGACTCAAAGTATCATCTTCACGCAATATTGCTTGCGATTCGGCGTCTTCAAACTTTTTTGGTGGTCTTCCACGTTCTTCATTTGTCATATCAAAATCATTATCTCTGAACCGTTGAAACCATTTTTTGCATATTGCTTCTGATAGAGCATGATGACGACGAACTTGACGAGCGACTCTGAAGCACTTTTCTTCAAATGAAAACAAAAAATTAATGCTTTCCGCAAATCGTCACTTTCTGGTCAAAAATTCGACATTTTTAACATGATGAAAAAATATGATGTTGTTTGTTCAATGACTTGATGTATATTAAATATGTTTGACAGATGTCATACCAACCAAACAAAAAAAAAATTAAGGCTCGTTCACGACATATGTTCCTTATCGACACATTTGTATTTTAACGCTTATTTGATACCGGTACACATGATACAAGCGCACCTAGGCCACGACTCAGAGGTCTCCTTAATCAGCAAGAGCGTGGTGCAAATTCTATGAGCGCGTTGTCCACCTATATACGTAAAAAGGTTAATGGTATCGGGGGGGGAGGGCTTGCATTACAATTGTCCGCTCACGATTGGAATTAGCCCTTATTATTCGCATAAATATGTAACCTGTCGTTGTATTGATTTTCTACTTTGTCGCTGACTACAGATCGAAATTGGGTTGATCGCAGTTACCTCCGATACCGCACTGCGATGCTACATGTTTCCAAAGAGTGAGGTATTCCGGACAAGTTAGAGAGAGCGGATTCTTGTATCTGGGAAGCCGAATTATGATGATTAAAAATATATGATCCCTATTAGTGTCGTAGACAAACAAGCAAAGGCCCTTGGGAGAATGTTTGCATCCTACGACCTCAGAGGTTTTGTCCTCTTCAGTACCAAGACCGTAAATAAATCAAATCCACAAGTTTTTGTAGTGTGACGAAATATTATAAAATAAGGGACGCGCGTACGGGTTAATAGCGTACTCACAATTACAGAACTCGTTTCTGCGAAACTTCTCTGGCGTTCGGCGTCGGACCCCCGAGCGTTTAAATTCTTTTCATATTGATGTATCAAATTGTAAGATGTGACAGGTTCAGACAATTCACCTTTTTGTGGGAAAAGCATTTCGAGTAAACTCTAGTGACAGTATTAGACAGTGTAGATATTTGTTATCTATCTTCTCGTTTCCAATTAGCTTTCCTGATTTTCATCTAAGAAGACCGATAGCGGAAGATTCACACGTACTCCCTAGGATCATAATTTATCAGAATCCGTCTAAATCGAGCATACATTCCTGATCACACTCGCATGAGCTAACGTTAGCGGAACCTACACTACAGATTGTTACGTACACCGGCCCTACGCTTATGGAAAAGGGAAATTGAGAAACAAACCAGAGCGAAATCTAACATCTGCATGCCAATTGCTCAAATGTTAGGTCAGCGTGTTTTACCCCAGTGTGAAACGAAAAAACTCAAGGATCTTTAGAAACCCCAGTAAACAGAAAATTAGGGGAATCAAGCGCCGAAAATTCTAGACTCATAATATTGCATCTTAATAGCAGAAGACGACAAGAGGCTCCTAGAGTCCTCAAAGGCATCTATTCATTATCGACACGTGGGACTCTAGAACCCTCAGATAAACAAAAACCTAACGCACATGCCACAGACGCACGTGCAGGACCTCGTCATACCCTTGGAATTTTTAGGCTAAGGAGGGGTAGAATTTAGACGATATATATATATTGTTGCGCCGGGGAGTGCTTGCTGAAGATTGCATGACGCTTTCTAACACTCAACACTTAATAAAAGGCAACAAGAATGTTTATTTAAATACAAATTGTACGCGAACGATAAAGTCACGTCCGGCAGATTCGAAGTCGGCGGGGAGACTCTCTCGATTCTTCTGTTGTCAACAAGCTCGTTGACAACCGTCGCTCTGCTTTCGTAATGCGGCATCTTCAGCCGGCGTTACAATATATATATATATATATATATATCGGTGCTTTTGGGCACGGCCATCACTGCTATTCGAGTTTTCATTACGGTTAGACGCGACAGTAACGCTTGCAACAATCTCGATCTCTCTGCGCTTTAATAAGCGCTTAAGTGTTAACCAGTAAGATTCGATCATTTCTGTAAATATTCTTAACCAAGTTTTTCTCCATCCAGTAATAGACATCATGATATTTGTAAACTACTTGAGGCGCATTAATTTTGCGTATCGATAGTTTGGGAATGTCATAGGGACACCGAAGCTTAAGATTCTCGTGAATTAAGCTTAATATTAAGCATAAGATTAAAAATTTTAAGACACCATGAGCGATCTTGAAGCGCATTAAATTTGCGATCGAAAGCTCCAGGCTGTCTGAAATTCCCAACCCGCATCTTCGGTTTTTTTTTAATCGAGACTTAGACGAATGATCCAAGACGCATTCATTTGCCTATTAGAAAATCGTCAAGGTCCATGATTCGTCCTGATCTAAATCATTTTTGGAAAGCCTTGAGGCGCATTAATTTTGCGATCGGCGGACCCCAAGCGATCGATCGGTTTGATGAGCAAACAATTTAAACGTAAACTTCGCGGTGGACAGGCAGTCAAATTTAAGCTTTTCAACTTGAACTTGAGAAACTAATAAAAGTCTTTATTGCAAAAGAAGGTTTCGTTGATATCCTTCTTCAACCTCCAAAATTCGCCCAAAATCATTAGTCAATTTGCCTCGTCCCAGGGGAGTGTCGCTTAGACACGTTTGACCGAAAACCGTGAATTTCTTTATCTTAAAATCTCGGTAAATAAATCGGGAAGACGCGAGACCGCGACATAAATTTGACAGTCGCGGATAGTCCGTGACAAGATAAACTAGTGGGGCAGATCATTACGGGTCAATTTTTTTAGAAATGTTTCGCCAGAGAGCCGCTGGTTTTCTTGTGACGTAAACCGTAATATTAGGTTGGAAAATTTTGGATCCATACTTACTATCTGCACCCCCGTCACCATATCAGCACTGAGTCACACTGTGCCTTGGTAGTCGCGTAAAACCATCTGTTGGAGACGATTAACTTCGAGCTGTCAAGACCTTGTCAGTTTAAAGACAAACGATACATTTCGAGTACACAGTGAATCAATGAATCATTCCGTGAGGCTCACAAAGCCAGCAAGAAGAACCGGAGATATAACTGCAGTGGTTTCAAACAGGAGCGATCAACCGATCCTGTTAAGTCGCGTAGGACAAGGCGATGCAACAGCAAAGGATCAACACTCGCGGGCCATAAAACGGACCTAAAGTCAAACTCATTTTAACATGCCCTTTGTTCATGGCAAAATGTCTGGACCGGTTCTGACAATAACCAGGCACAAAATACTCACTACGAGGAACTTTCACTAATTCGTTAAACTTCTTTACGACAGCATATATCAGTAAAAGGGGGCCTTATGGCCTCAAGGACCACTCAGGTCAGTCGAACTAGCGGCCGGATTTTCGGGACTAGGAATTCCCTCACTACCTGCAAAAGTCGAGTCAAGAAGGGATGTTTCCACCCCCGTAGAAATCAACCAATTAGCAGTTTTTACTAACTACCAATCCGGTCGTCGGTATCCTCATGGACGCCACATACCGAGCCATCCTTATGACTAAAAAACATTGAGGAAGGCAAAGCTATTCGGACAGGCGATCAACACACAAGCACGGATCCAAAACACTTGCACACATTTTTCACACAGTCTTGTATATATACTCATTCTGTCTGTAAATACAAGTTAATCATTAAAGACATTACAAAATACATTAAGTCTCTCAAACACTGCTCACTATACTGCTCTCAGTTAAAACAACCCTATTATCCCAACAGGACATAGGATCATCCGTGGTATAAAGTCGCGCTTCGTGATATCGAGTTTATCGGTCGGAAATTTTCGACCTCCGATGACGGACCATCAGGCTTGAGTTTGTCGTGTCGCGAACGCGCGTAAGTGCATACTCCCTCTTTGTTCCTGTCGCAAGGACAGAGAGGATACGCGTCCAACCAGAGGTACGCGCGCGGTACAGAACAAGAAAACAGTTTTGGTCCTTCGAGTCGGAACAGAATAAGAAAACAGATCCTGATATATTAACTCTACGATCGTCATACGCACGATGTACAAATTACAAAAAAATATATAATCACGGTCGTTATAATACAAATTGACGTACTTAATAATGTTATTTACAGAAATATGCAAGCACATTATTGAACCGCACATAACTTTGTAACAAACACGCGGACCCGCAGCACAAAACCCAAGCCGCAATAACAGCTCTGGCAGTCGCGAGAGGATGCGGCTGCTAGTTGATACGCGCTAGGGATTCATTACCACCCTGACGATAACTAGGTCGCAACGACCAGACACGATACGACCAATGCCGAACACGATGTACGAAGCAAATACATCTGGCAATTGTGACTGCCTTTCACCGTAACGTCTTTTGGCACTCAATCACATTTTTTTTTACGTGGGGGAAATCTTCATAGACTCCCCGGCTTCCTGGGCGGAGGGAGCCGGGGAAGTGCCGAATTTTTACCGGCTAAAACCACCACGGCGGCCATCCTAAGCACAGTGTGGGGGGGGGGCACCGGAAACTATAAGTAACACCTCACGGTGCCCCCCCGTGCTGCGTCGCCGTGGCGACCCTTGCTTGGGGGGATCAAGAGACCCCCAGCTTGCTTAGCTAACTTGACGGCACGGCGCGACCGTTACGCGGGCGCCGTCTTCCCCCCTCCCGCCCTGGGGAGTTGCGTGCAATGACGGCCGAGCCACCACTGGCGACGAACCCGCTCTGCGGCCTCCTTCTGCAGTATAACCCTCTTGCAGAAGGAGGCCACGGCGCGTCAGGACCCCTCGCTGCTCAGCATCGCCCACACGACTGCTGGCAGCGAGAGGTCCATGCCTACTTCAATCTGCAGGACATGGCGCAGACTTTCCCACACTGAGCAATGCTTCAGTGTGTGCTGCGCCAATTCCTGCGCATCGGGGCAGTGGTGGCACTGCGCCGTCTGTTCCTTCTTGATCCGACACAGGTACTCACCGAAGCATCCATGCCCGGTGAACACCTGTGTCATCCGGTAGGTCAGCCTTTCCCAGGTCTTGCTCAGCCACTTCTCGAGGCTGGGCAGGATGACCGCGACATCGCGCTACCTCGCGTTAGCGGGCTCGGAGAGGCGTCGTCGCCAGTCCGCAACAGTGCGCTGCCGGGCTTGACCCTTCGCGGCTCCCGAATTGATTGCCGGCTCTGATGGGAGATCTCCATCTCGGCGGAGAGCGTGGAGCTCCCGCGCCTCTTCCGCTAACAGCTTCATAGCGAACTGCCCCGCCAGAACCATTGCCGCCGCATAGAAGGCTGTGCGGTATACTCGCACGATTCTGATTGCCAGCCATCTCTCGATCCGGCGCAGCCGATCGCGGCTGTGCCGGCTGGCCATCAGGTCGCGGGCCCAGACCAGAGTCCCGTAAAGGGCCACGGACTGCACGACACCCGCGTATAGGCGGCGGACACCATTCCCGGGCCCCCCGAAGTTCCGGAGGAAGCGACACAACGACCGCGAAGCGCCACTGGCCGTCCAAGGCGAGCGTCAGGTATTTAAACCCGGAGCCCACCTCGACTTCGGTCTGACCTACCTGGTGCCAGGATCTGGGCGGCTCCCCACGGCGACGAGGGTTGAAAAACCACATCACCTCTGTCTTGTGCGGAGCCACGCGAAGTCCTAGCTCCTCGATCTTCCCCCTCGTGGTGCATCACCTTGTCGTGGTGAGGGGGTTTGCGCGTCTCGATGATCCTTGGGGCTATGTTGGCCGGGTCAAAAGCTCCTGGCAGGTACAACCATGCCGGACAGGTCCAAGGTGAGAGGCCAGACTAAGAATGCACCTCTCAGGGGCCTAGCAGCCTGTCTGCTAGGCACGGGTTTAGCGAACCCGGGGTTCCCGAGCTGGGGACGGACGTGCGCCATCCGTCTCCTAATACCAGAAGCGCCTCAGCCGCTTCAACAACCATTGCAGGGCGTGGCGATGGTACGTTGCGGCCTGAGGAGACCGGGAGGGTTGGCTTAATCGCCCGGCCCGCGAGGAGAAAACCTCTATAATAAACCATCAATCTTAAGGTATGGTGCGCGCCGAAGGAATGCATGGCCGGGGAGTGAGCCCGGCATCGAACGACCAACAACTTCTGGGTACCTGCCGATCCCCAGTCGTATTAGGCTTACCTAGGTAAGGCGGCTCTACCTAGGCGGACCTTCTGTTCCGACCACACTCGTGGGATTAGTATGGATAACATTATGAAACCTAATAAAAAAACAAACGTACAGGGTGGAGAACCAGAGGAGGCAAAAGCTTCGGAGCGGGAAACCTCTCGAAGCGAGACGGAGCTCTCGAGCAACCCAGGCGGTCTGTCCCTCAACGCTCCTGTTGATCACGGTTACAGCGCTACGGAGGGAATTGTCGAGGACACAGGGTTCCCGACAGTAAGAGAGGACATCGCTCTCAGCCAGCCAATGGTTCAGCTCGTAAGTGAGGCGGCAATAAATGCCAAAGCCGCCTTGGTAGGGGCCATATCGGCGAAGACGCGCCGGTGCAGGTCCCCGGGGAGTGTGTCCTCCATAGCAGACCGCTCTACCGCTGCCGATGCGTCCACGACCGCCTATTCTGGCGAGTCAGACGCATCTTCAGTGTCGACGGTGTCTCGGGGGCAGGCGTCCTCGAGGGGACGAAAGCGAAAGATCCTCACAGCGGAGGCCGGCGAATACAGCCAAACCACTCGCGAGGCATTGTCTGCGGAAACCGCTGTGCAGGCTGAGATGGAGCACTTCCGCGCAGGAGACTTAGGGGCCAGAATCGTGGATCAAATGGCGGTGGTGGAGCGAGGATCACTCAGATCAAGCAACATCGGGTCTGACTGTGTTCACCATCTGCAGCTTGCCGCTCGAGAGACTCGTGCTGCGGGGCTAGAGTTCCTGAAGCGAACGGAGGGATCAGGCGAGTTTCTCCAGCGAGAGATTCTCCGCTTGCAGGCGGAGGTACGCAGCCTCCGGGAGGAACTCGCTGCCGTGAAGAAGAAGGCAGCCTCTAAGAACGTGGGAGACGTATCCTCCTCGCGGAAAGATACCCCAGCTAGCCCCAAAAAGGGGAACGGCAAAGTGCAGTGGCGCCGCTGGTGTGTCACCAGGTGCCACTGTGCGAGCAGACCGCCGGGCCGAGCAGGGCGGCGGAGGGGTTGCCACCGGCCTACTCTCCTGCGCTGCTATTGCAGCAGGTGAGTGCCATAATAGAGGGAAAATTTGCTGCTCTCAAAGGGGACCTCGCTAAAGGGAATTTGCGACGAGCAGATACGATCACCCTCACCCCCTCGTCGAAAGAATCGTCACGGTCACGGACTGGGGCGATGGCCAAACCAGTGAGGCCAGTTTCAACGGGGGCAGGAAAGAGTAGCGCAACCGCGCGCGTACCACAGGCTGGCAGACCTCAAGCCAACCCGGCCCGGGACACGACTCTGCACTCACCAGCACCGGTGCCTGCAAAGACGGCTCCACTCCCATTGCGGTCAAAGGTGCTTGGTCGCAAGGCCAGAAGGGTGGAACGGCGGCAGGTGGCGATCATCGTTGCCCCTTTGGCAACACCATCGACCAAGGCTGTGATCTCGCCGACCACAAAAATCGGCGTCGATCGGCCAGGGCTAAAGAAGGTGAAGCTTGCCTGGTTGCCGAAAATGGCTCACCGTTTCCCAAGAAGGAGAACTGACGTATGCGCAAGCAATGGCTACTGCCAAGTCTAAAATAGATCTGGCAAAGTTGGGCATCGCCTCCATACGGCCCAGACGGGCGACAACCGGGGGTCTAATTCTAGAGATCCCTCGATCCGGAGAGCGGCACGAAGGCAGCCATTCTCGCCGCACGGATGGCGGGGGCCCTGGCGGGAACAGGGGCGAAAGTCGCCCAGCCCATAAAAAAGGCGGAGATGCGCATAAGAGGATTGGACGACTCCGTCTCGCTCCGTGATGTGGTGCAAGCCATCGCCGCGGCAGATAGGTGCCAAGAGGGGGAGGTGAAGACCGGGGAAATCCGGATGTCTTCCCCCTCTGACTTGGGTTCCATATGGGCCCGATTCCCGCTCGTGGCAGCGAGGAAGATCATCGCAGCTGCCCGTGTATTGGTTGGCTGGTCTTCCGCCAAGGTGGAGCCGCTGGCGGAGCGCCCTCTGCGGTGTTTCCGGTGTTTGGAGCTGGGCCATACCAGCTCTGAGTGCCCGGACACCGACGACCGTAACGGGCGCTGCTACCGGTGTGGGGGTACTGACCACCTGGCCGGAGCATGCGCGGCTCCACCTCGCTGCCCGCTATGCAGCGACCTCGAGCGGAAGGCCGACCACCGCGTTGGCAGCGCGTCTTGCGCCCCAGCGTCTTTCAAGAGAAGGAGTGGCGGGAGTGGGGCGAGTTGCGCAATGCCTGCGGCAGTGAGACCGCCAGCCGGGCCGCCAGATGCACCGTCCACACCAGTGCCGGCGGCAAACTCGAAAGCCGTCCGTGGAAAAGCGACGAAGGAGCCAGTAAGGCCGGCAACTGGCCTGGAGGAGGCCATGGACATGCAATAAACTTCATGACCCCCCGCCTCCTCTATGCCAATTTGAACCACTCGCGCGGGGCCCAGCACCTAATGTTCCAGACCATGCGCGAGTAGAACATTGGGCTGGCGATTGCCGCGGAGTCGTATCGCGTCCTGGGCCACCCAGACTGGGTGGGGGATGCGAGCGGCCTCGTGGCGATCGGCAGGTTCGGCACACCGCGCGCACCGCCCCTAGCGCTGATCGAGCGCGGGGCGGGATACGCGGAGGCACAGTGAGGGGACGTCGCGGTAGTGGGATGCTACATCTCGCCCAACTGCGGTTTCGACACATTCGAGACGTACCTGGGTGAGGTCGGGCAATGTGTTGCCCGACTTACTCCTCGCCCGGTACTCGTCCTGGGCGACTTCAATGCTCTTGCTACGGCATGGGGGTCCCCCAGAGACGACGCACGAGGGCAGCTGATGCTCGCCTGGGCGGAAGAAGGGGAGCTCCGTTTACTGAACCGGGGCTCCACACCGACGTGCGTAAGGTGGCAGGGACAGTCCATCGTCGATCTGCCGTGAGCAACCCCTGCCGCCGCACGTCGCGCGTCGGACTGGCGAGTGGCGGTCTAGATGGAGTCCCTCTCGGACCATCTCTACATTCGGATGAATGTGGCCGCCACACGCGAGGGTAAACAAGACCCGACACGACCGCCAGCAACGCATCAACGCGATGGTCGCTTAAGGGACTAGACGAGGACCTCCTGATGGCGGCAGCCCACGCCGTGGCTTGGCCGGAGCGCAATCCGGCTGAGCCCGTCGACGTGAGGGCGGAGTCCAAGTGGCTCCGGGGCGCAATGACGGCCGTATGCGACGCCGCCATGCCTCGGGCCAGACTCCGCACTCCTCGCGCGGTGTACTGGTAGTCGGGCGCGATAGCAGACTTGCGTGCAAAGTGTGTGCGCGCCCGGCACGGGTACACCCGTGCCCGCAAGGGCGGTATTGCAACGAGGCGTGGGTTCCAGACCTATATGAGGGCTTCCATGAGGCACAGGTAGCTCTCAAGCAGGCCATCATAGCGACCAAGACTCAGGCTTGACAAGAGCTCCTCGGGACTCTGGACGAGAACCCATGGGGGCGCCCATACTGGCTGGTAAAAAGTTTGAGCGCATAATAGCTTCCCGGCCTCGTCGAACACCTGTCCGGCGTAAGCCTCGATCTGGCCGAGAGCTAGTTGGGTTTCAGAGTGGGTCGCTCAACCGTCGACGCGTCTTGCGTGTAAGGGCCCACTCTGACTCGGCCACCTCTCAGGGCGGGGTGGCGTTGGCGATATCGCTAGATATCGCCAACGCATTCAACGCCCTCCCCTGGGAGTCTATCCTGGAGGGGCTCCGATACCATGAGGTGTCAACCTCCCTCCAGGATGTGATCGGGGACTACCTATCGGGCAGGTGGGTAGAATACCCGGACAGGTTGGGCACGCTAGTTGTGCGGAAGACTCGGTGCGGTGTCCCATAGTGGACTGTCCTGGGGTCGATCCTGAGGGACATCAGATACGATGCGGCTTGCGGGCCGACCTTCCTCCCCGGTGTCAGCGTGACGTGTTACGCGGATGACACATTTTTTTTTTTTTTTAATTCATTTTTCGGCACCGACTGCTAAGGTCATATGGCCTAGGACCTACTATTTAAGGTGGATTCCGAACCACCAGAGCTACGGTATACATATCACATAGAAAAACCAGAGGTGATGGGCGGGATTCGAACCCGGGTCTGCCGCGTGGCAGTCTGAGCCTCTATCCACTACACCACCGTAGCTCATGGGATGACACATTAGTGCTGGTCATCGGGGAGGACTACAGACGGACGCTCCGCCTCGCCGCATGCGGGGTGGCCTGCGTCGTCCGAAGGATAGAGGAGCTGGGACTTCGCGTGGATCCCCATAAAACGGAGGCGGTGTGGTTCTACAACCCCCGCCTTGCCCCCCGAGCACTTCGATCGCCTGGCCCCCCGAGCGGAACGGATGGCTGGCTGACTAGGCCGCCTCCTTCCAAACCTTGGGGTTGCCTGAGGAGAGGGTCCGCCGCCTTTATGCGGGGGTCGTGCGGTCCGTAGCCCTGTACGGGGCCCCTGGTGTGGTCGCGCGGCCTGATGGTCAGCCGGCGCAGCCAGGAACGGCGATGGTTCACGCGGGGCAGCTCCCTATGGAACTCCTGGCAGAGGAGACGGCGGAGAGACACTCTCACTCCTCGTCCCTCCGTCAGGCCGTGGATGCCCTGCCAGAACCGACGATCGACGACGCGACCGCGAGGCATCAAGCCCGGGAGCGCACTGTTTCGGAGTGGCAGAGACGCCTCTCCCAACCCGCCAACGCGGGACAGCGCGCGGTCGCGGCTGTCCTGCTCAGTCTCGAAAACTGGCTGGGCAGCACCTGGGGACGGCGGACCTACCGGCTGACGCAGGTGCTCACCGGGCATGGCTGCTTCGGTGAGTACTTGTGTTGGATAGGGAAGGAGAGGACGACGCGGTGCCACCACTGCCCTGATGAGCGGGACACGGCGCAGCACACGCTGGAGATTTGCCCAGCGTGGCAGTGCGAGCGCCGTGTCCTGCATGAGGAAGTAGGCAAGGAGCTCTTGTTGCCGGCCATCGGCCGCGCGATGCTGAGCAGCGAGAGGTCCTGGCGCGCCGTGGCCTCCTTCTGCGAGCAAGTAATGCTTCGGAAGGAGGCCGCGGGGCCTATCCGCGAGTGCGTGGGTCCCGCGCGCGTAGAGTCAGGTAGAGGTGGCAGACGGCGCATCCGCCCGTTGTCGCCCCCGTCTAACTAAGCATTTTTTTTTTCTTGTAGTGATGCCTCTGAGGAAACAGCTCATTCGTACGATGAGCGTCCCATTGCACCAGCGGCATCACTGAAGGTTGCAGGCGGCTCGACTGGGGGCCCGGGGTGCCATCGCACGCAAATCCCCGAGCGGGATGGCATTGCGTGGCGGCCACGCAACGCCGTCAAATTAGGCCTTTTGGCGATTTGGAGGGTCCTCAAAACCCTCCCATGTATGGGCGGCCCTAAGGGGCTGCACCGCGGGGGGGCATCGCGATGTGTTGCTTGTAGTTCCCGGTGCCCCTCCCAAACTGCGCATAGGATGGTCGCCATGGGGGTTTTAGTCGGTAAGAATCTGACACATCCTCGGCTCTCCCCCCAGGGAGCCGGGGTGTCTATGAAGATTTCCCCCACGTAAAAAAAAAAGAAGGTAGCTAGTCGCACCAGCGGACAGAAACTCAGGTGGCGAGAAACCCGAACTAGTCCCAAAGAGGGTACAAAAACGTCAGGAGAGGTAACCCGCTATCCCCACGCAGGAGGACTGAGTTGCCTCGCTAGAGGTGCAACAGCAATCAGGGGATCGTGACAGGCGGAACAGCTCCAGAAAAACGGAAATCCGCTTAATAAAGTTGCACGACTCCTCATCTTGAGATGTGACGCGAGCAGTCGCCGTGGCGGGTGGCTGCCTCCACCCTCTTTGGCTTAGACTCCGCATGGGCCCAATGCCCGCTCATAGCGGAGCGGAAGACTATCGTGGCCGGCCGCGTGTTGTTCCATTGGTCTTCCAACCAGGTGGAGTCGCTGTTGGCGCGACTCCTCCGGTGCTTCTGATGCCTGGAGTTGGAGCATACCAGCTCCAGGTATCAGGGTACCGTAGACTACAGCGAGCACTGCTACCGGTACGGTGACACAGACCACCGTACTGCCCTTTATACAGCAACTGACTACTGCGTCGGCGGCGCGCCCTGTGCTCCAGTGCCCTCCAAAAAGAGAAGTACTCGGATTGGGGCGCGGAACACCACGACCGCGGTAGTTACCCCGCCTGCAGACTCAGTGTTCGTATCCGAGCCCGGCAAGGTCATATCCTAGCCGTCGGTCGCTGAGGGTGCTACTCGCCTGGGGGCACCAGAGGACACGGCTAGACCAGCAGCGCGCCTGGATGAGGCTGTGGACGTAGGATAAATTTCACGTCTTATCGTCTGTTCCAGGCTAATTTGGGTGAGTGGAGTATCAGGCTTGTGGTCATCACAGAGCCGTATCGCGCCCCGAACTGAGTGTAAGACGCGGGCGGCCTCGTGCCAATCGTCAGATTCGGCACGCCACGCTTCCCGCCCGTCACGTTGATCGAGCGTGGAGCGAGGTACGTCGCAGCACACTGAGACGACATCGCGGTGGTGGGATTTTACATTTAGCCAAATTGAGGCTTCGACGTGTTCGAGGCATATCTGGGCAAGGTCAGACAATGTGTTTCCTGACTTGCTCCTCGCCCGATACTCGTCCTGTGTAGCTTCAACTTACACGTCACGGCATGGAGATCCCCCAGAGACAACGCACGAGGTCGAGTAATGCTCGACTGGGCGGCAGAGGTGGAGCCGCGACTTCTTAATTGGGGCTCCATAGAGACTTAATGTGGGAAAATCCTGCCGCTGCGCATCTCGTGTCGCGCTAGCGAGTGGCGGCCAAAATGAAACCCTTATCGGAACACCGTTATGTCTTAATGGACGTAGCTGCCACTTGTTGGGTAAACTAGCCCTGGCACGGACGCTCAGCCAGCAGCAGACTACCGCGATAGTCGCTTTGGCGACTAAACGAGACAGCGATGGCTATGTACGACGGGCTGGGAGAGGAACTGTCCGGAGCTTTTAAATGCCACAGCGCCCGACGCATTGCGCCGGTTCCCAACGACATCCCCGAACGCGTCTGGGTTTTGACGCGAAGCGTCCTCCAGAACAAAACAACGGAGCTTCTTAACAGCTGCTTTCAGTCTGCCCAGTTTCCCTGACTGTAGAGGCGGAGTCCCCTGATTCTAACAAAAAACATGAGGACCTTGCGGCAGCTATAGGTATGTCAACCAGCGAACTAACGACTTGCGGAGGAACCGTTTGTTGTCCTTGTAAATTCGAAATTCTGTTTTGGTTCTTCTGTAATGTTGTATTTGGTGATATTCGCTGCTTAAGCCGACCTTGTTTACTCATCGCTATTGTTCAAGCGTAACCTATATAAACCACTTGAAAGTTTTTTGTCGGATATTCGACTTGCGATCCTTACTCACACCCCACGTTGGGCGCCAATATGTTATCTTTCCCTTTTCCTTGTTTATTTATATACCAGGACAACAACAAAAAGAAAAAAAAGTTTATTTCTTTTTTGTTATTAATGGAGGCGACAGTGCATGCCTGGCATACAGATTCTCGTCGATACATTGATGAAAAAAAGAAAAAAGGGAGGTGAGTCCAACGATATTCACAATTACTATTCAACGGTACCGCGTCGCTATCAGAAAGACGCCGGCGCTCGAGGGGGATTACACAGGCCAAATGGGCCCATGGCTGACGACATAGACTTTTTTCCCTACGTACGTGGGTTTGGGCGAAGCTGGGCTTTTGTGGCCCTGAAGGAAACCGGTCTCTCCCTTACGTGCGGAGGCGTTGTCTCTTTGCTCGTCAAATATCCTTCGTTCTAACCGCCTATTTGTCCGTGCTCTTCTCTGTGTCACATTCCAAATCTAATTTTCGCTCCCTCCATCGTTAGCCCGTCGCGGTGTCCATTGCCGCGCCGGCTATCGATGGTTCCAAATATTACTACATGGTCCATTATACAAGTAATGCGCATGATGTTATTGCGACACGACTACCATCACAGCGAAGAAAATGGGTTGGGAAATATGGTGAAGGATCTGCCCTTCTAATACAACCGGTTGCCAGTTTGCTCCTAGCAGTCTGAGTGGAAAGGCGTGCATTCGCATGAAGTGTGTTTTCGACTTTGTAATACGGCGTAATGGAGCGTTCGCTTGAACAGAGATACGCAATCAAGTTTTGTGTGCGGGTTGAAGACAATGCAACTGAAACATCAGCGTACCGACCGATTTGTCTGCTCGACAAGGTGGGAAAGCTGTCCAAGAGTATTATAGCTTTATGCCTCATCAAGCACCTATCTAGCGTGGATTCCGATTTGACTGAGAACTAGTTCGGCTTCAGAGTGAGCCACCTGATCATCCACGCCGTTTTGCGCGTCTTGACTTATTCTGCTTTAGTTGCTTCTCGTGGCAGGGTGGCGCTGGCGATATTGCTGGAGATGGCCAACGTATTCAACATCCTGCCCTGGGAGGCCATTCTAAAGGAGTTCCGTTACCATCAGTTGCCGACCTACCTCCAGGATTTGATCCAGGGCCACCTGTCGACACAGGAGTAGAATATTCGGACAGATCGAGCAGGTTTGTCGTGTGGGAGGCTCGGACCAGTGTCTCGTCAAAGTCCGCCCATGGACCGATCCTGTGGTTCGGCGGATACGATACGGTCTTATGGGCCAATCTTCCGCCGAGTGTCAGCGTGACGTGTTACACAGATAACACTTTAGTGTTGGTCACTGGGGAGTACTATAGGCAGATGCTCACTTAGCCTGGCTTTCACCGGGCATGGCTCATTCGATGAGTATCTGTGTCGGATGGGGAAGAAACGGACGACGCAGTGCCACTACTGCCCCTATGCGCGGGACGCTGCGCAATACAAGCTGGAGTTTTGCCCAGCATGAGTGTGCGTACGCCGTGCCTTGCGAAATGAAATAAGTGTGGAGCTTTCGCTGCAAGCCATCACCCGCGTGATGCTGACCAGCAGGAGGTTCTGACGCGTCGTGGCGTTCTTCTGCAAGCGAGTAATGCTGCGAAAGAAGGTCGTGGAGCGAGCTCGCAAAAGCGCGGATTCGGCGCCAAAGAATGAGTCAAGTGATTGTGTGTGGAGCGGGGGGGGGGGTGCGCGCAGATTCCCTCTATGGCTCTCGTCCAATTAATTAATTATTTTTTCTGTAGAGCAACTGAGGGAAATCTTATCCGTGTGATGAGTTTCCCATTGCACCAATGACACCACTGGGAATTGCAAGCGGCTCGAGCGGAAACTCGTTTCGTCATTGCCCGCAACTCTCCGAAGAGGACGGCGTTGCGTTACGGTGACGCAACGCCTTTAAGTTCCAGTTGTGATATGCCTGATAGTGTCCTAAAAACCTTTCCAGATATGAGTGCTACTCAGGGACTACAGCGCGGAAAGGCGACCGTGATGTGTTACTTGTAGTTCCCGATGCCCCCCTCACCTCAACCGAACTGCGCATAGAATGGCCGCCTTGAAGGTTTTAGTCGATACGAATCCGGGACTTCTCCTATCCCCCCCCCCTCGCCCAAGGGAGCGAAGGAGTCTGTGAAGATTTCTTCCACGGAAAAGAAAAAGAAAAAGACAACTGACGTGCACACTAATGTCTTCCCTTCGCGTAAGTTGATAGACAGACGCGAGTTTCCTTTTGATCAGTGGGTTTCGCGAAAACGAACTGTCAGCGCACAACTCAAAAGGTATCTCTTGGGAAGCCTCTTACGCATTATCGAACAATCGATGCGTAGTTTTGGTTTCCTGATGTACTCGGTTTTGTAAGAATTAGATTGCACACGAACGAGACCATCCTCATTCTTCGTGCATTAATTTATCGCCTATGGGCAGCAGTCCGCAAAGGACAAATCGATTTAGATTCTTGAAAAAACTGTTGGCAGGCGCTGTTTCAGGATTTGGATGGGAAACGTCCTGTATACCGAAGCAAAAAATATCGCGCTTTGTGTCGTCTAATATTTCATCATTATCATCCATATTGATTATTTTATTAATTGTTTTGAAGTTCTATAACGGCATAAAGATCATTGTCTTATATTTTTAATCAATGTAAGCTAAGTTACGGGAGCTGGTCCATACGCGTGTATTTGTATGATGCTTGAATAAATCTCTTTTCGTTCACTTTATATAAAATTCTGTGTTGACCTCTACCTCTTCAACACAAGCTACCGCCTTCCAGTGTATTTGAAAAACATTCAAATCATTTGGTGTCACTCAGAAGATGTCACCACCGTGCGAGCGGTAATTGCCGCAGCTCATGTCGCGCTCGCAAGAACCATAAGTCATCTTCCGGGTAGTAACGATCCATTCGGAGCACATGCCCTCAGTTGGCTATTATGATTATTTGAGTATATACGCATTACGGTCCTTCTCTGTGAATTGTATCGACATCATTCTCAGTATTTATCACTCTTAAGGTTGAGGAATTTACGCTTCCCCAACGCGGTTTCAATATTTTACTCTCCTCATCTCTTAGAAAGAGTAGAGTGAATCGTAGACTTTCCATTTTCTCACTGCAAGAGAATTTTACAACCTCTCACGCGCAACTCTGTACATTTACAGCATATTTTGTTATCGGTGTGAATTCTGTTTTTATGGTGTAAGCCTTGTTGTTAGTGAGTAAACGCACACACAGTGCAGAGAATACTTACGTTATTGAGACTTTTTACCATCCACGCTTCCACTATAGACTTATCATCTTTCGACTAGAGAATCCTTCCACCCATTCCTCCAGGATCTATTCTTTACAACTTCGAACTCCTTTTTACCGAATCTCAAACACAATGCCTGGAGACTCAAAACCACCCGATTTTTAAATAAAAAACACCGACATCGTTTCCTGCTTCACGGGAAAGGTTACAATGTACAAGGTTGTATCTCGAATGTATCGTATGACTATCAGCCACAGACTATTGCGGATTCGTTACCGACCGCGTATACCAACATTGATTTGTAGCAGTCTCAACAGGAAAAACAACGCAAGGCCTTTCTCAAGAAGCAATTATACTTTGACATAATATCACGTACCGCCTTCATCAAACATTACTATTTCACCAATAATGCATAGTCACAAGAAACTCATTTCAACTTTAACACGACACTAGCCCTAAGTCAGCAGAGGCGATCACTTACCACGTCAACTCACTCTTGGACGCAGCTCAGCTGACGCTAGGCTTAATTTCAATAGTCGTAATCAAAGTAACGTAGGTACTCAAACAACTCTTAAAACACAAACCAAGTTGGAATGATCCACTGCCATCCCAAGTTGCCTGAAGGCGGCTCAGCATCAGAAAATACTTGACAAGCTTGGTCAAGCTCTTAAACCCTAAAGATTGAATACAAGCAGCGACTTAACATTGGAGCTTAATGGAATCCTTGATTAATTTTAATATGCCATAGTAATAATAATTTACCTCACTGTCTACTTGCCAGTTACAGACTCAGTAACGTCACTTATGTGCTCTAAATCTAAAATAGCCCCTTTCAAACAGCTTGCTATTCCGAGGTTATAACTCACAATAGCGCTGTTGCTTTCAGAACTTGTGAAACATGTCACATCCAAGTCACATTCACTACAGATATCAAAACCATTCATTTGCTTAGTGGAGACATATTCTTGGATTGTGAAATTCTATGAACTGCAAATCAAGCAGCATAACTACACAACAGTTATACGTTCATCCATTACTGCAAACAAAATCACTGTAACTGACTCAACTAACGAACTCATAGCCATCTCAGTCTCGAGTGTCTAATCAGTTCATATACAGGTTACCATTGGGATCTTATCTGCAGGTAACTTAATCTTAACAAACCTGTTCTACTCATGTTATCTCATCTCTAATCGCACTCGTATAATCAGCCGACATAAAAGAGATGGTAATCTGGACTCCACACTTCTTATCTGAATTAAAAGCTCTCAAATCAAACTTAATATCACTCGTCATTACTCAATTGTGCAGTAACCCGGCTGACTATTTTTGTTGACATTCAACGAATAATTCTATTTTTCTGCAACTCGACTCTACAGCTAAACTCTCACTCATGCAAGTAAATACCGTAAAACAAGCTATGAGCAGGACTGCAAGGCACCCATCGACCAAACGACGATTAAGCGAGAGAGATACACTCCTTCTTCTCGGCCCTCTATTAAACTGTACATGCCTCACCGAAACTGACGGTGAACATTGAAACCGTGAAGCGTCAATCCCAGCAACGTGCTGCTGCGGTGTGACGAGCTTGACTCTCCCTCCGAGGAGCAGTGAGCTGTCCGAGCTACTGTTCGAGCGTCAAAAAGTGACTAGGCAGGACCAGACATGGATGCTTCGGTCAGTACCTGTGTTGCATCGGGAACTTTGCTGATCCCAAATAAGGTAGCAATCGGTTGGTTACTTTAAGTTAGATTTATTCTATGTATGTACAATAAGCGGTACTAATCGAGGTGGTGATACTAAACTAGGCGGTTGGCGGCTGGCCGGTTGGTAGTCGCTGAGTCGGCACGGCCTGGGTCGCTTCCAGTTCGGGGGAGTCGACGTAGCTACGCCACGGGATTAGAGAACTCAAGCCGCCGTGATCGAAGCCTAGAATACCCATTACCCGAGAGGCCCTTCGAATACCAATATGTCTGCCCCATAGGTACAGGATGATCATCACCTTCTTAGAAGGAGGAGTTGGTCAAGGAGACGGCTATGCTCCGGTGCTGTCGAAGACTGACATCCTGCGGGCCCTCTGGAGGTAGAGCAAGTAGTGGGCCAAAAGGAGCACCACAGTTAAAAATTACTCGTTTATTTAGTTCGGCGGACAGTGCTCGGTACCGGTTGTGCCGTGTCAAAACACTACAGCCGGGTTATTAACGCGACGATGTGTAGAGCCACGGGCTCCTGTTCGAATATGACCGCATATTTGTTACAAATTTAAGAAAACGAAACAATTTAAAAATTGAAAGACTTATGCGCATATGAACATAAAAATGTATATTTTAACGTAATTTGTTCACTTTTATGTTATGAAAAGGTACTTTCTTTTGGTGATTTTTCAAAACAAGTAGGTTTATATAGAAGGTGTAGCACAGTTCGATAGCGTAAGACGAGGCCGATAAGTCCACCTCCCTCCAACGTTCCTCTCCATCCCTCACCCACGGGCAGCTAAACCGACCTTATTTATCTACTGGATAATAAATCATTAGGATTAGGACACTCCCAGCTTGCCTCAATCGGGACTAGCAGCCCCGGACAAAATCGACTAAGTTAGTCACATTCTCTTACGTCGTATAACGACAATGTTTTCCAGGTGGAGGGAACATTCATCACGCGTGGTTGATCACAGTAATATATATGGGCAGTGTTCTCACATTTACAAAGAATCCAAAACTATTAATACGATCTATAGAGAAGATATCAGCAAAATCCGACGTAAAAGATCTTTGTAAAATAAGCAACGCTCTAGGCATAAAAGTATGAGCGAATCCACAAGGACACATAATTATCGCAGAAAGCATATATGGAGTAATTATTAAGAAGATACATGCCAGTGTATCTACGAATATTCACGCCTCTAAAAACAGGAGTGTTACTGACAACTGTTATGTGCACCGTCGTTACCTACGCCTATGAAAAGGGTAATAGAGAGACCAAACAATCACCGTTATCGATACTGGGCGGCTGTGAATTGAAGCCGTAAAATAGTGCCTTAAACGTAACAGAAAACGGAGAGAAGGTCCGCGAAGACATTAATTCTTTGACAACATCACGAATTCTGCGAACCCCACAACAAACCGAAATCTAAAATGCATGGGATAAATGCACGCACAGAATCAGGTCATGATGTCGTCATCCTTTCGTTAGGAAGGAGCAGACCTCTATCTAGCTATATCTATAATATATAACAGTTTACTTTTGGCCACGGCGCACAGACAGATTATCAATATACGAGTTTGCACCACGGTTCGCGACGGTCTCGATCTCCCTGCGCTTAAGTTTTAACGAGTAAGATTCAATCATATTGTGTAAGTATTCTTAATTGAGTTTTTCTCCATCCAGTAGTGGATATCACGATATTTGTAGACTACCTGAGCCGCACTCGACTGCATATCGGAAAGAATGCAAATATCTGGAATCAACCAACATTTAATTTCTTTTGTAATCGGAAGGGATCAAACGATGGGATCAGTTTGATGAGAAGTAAATTCAAACGTAAACTTTGCAGTGAACAGGAACTCGAATTTAAGCCTTTTACCTTGAGTTAGAAAAATTAATAAAAGCATTTGTTGCCGAAAGAAGGTTTTGTTGACATCCCTCCTCAATCTCCAAAATTTGCCCAATATTGTTAGTAAATTTGCCTCATTCCAGGGGAGTGTCGTGTAGAAACGCTTGATCCAAAACTATAAATTTCTTGATTTTAAAACTATAATTAAAAATCGGTAAATACAAGATCATTCGTGACATAAATTCGACAGTCGCGGATGGTCCGTAACGCAACAAAAGATGCACCGTCAATGCAAGGAGAAAGGGCAATGGCCTATATGCCATGTAAGAATTTCGTCGGTTCACTGACATATCTGGCGATGTATACCATGCCAAATACCTTGTTTGCGGTAACTGAATTGTCGCAAAACATCAGCAACCCAGGTAAAGATCGCTCGTTGGCCGCTGTCGCCTGCAGCCGACGAAGCACGATTTCTGAGACAAGGGTGTGTTCGTCAACATTTCGGTGCGAAATTTTCGTGTTGCTAATGTTTGTAACGGTATAAAAGTGAAGATCAGACCCAAGGTTCCTCCAATACTCCGTAATATGTGAAGCTTTTCGCTCAGCACACGAGACTGTAATTGGTCGATGATGAAAGTTTCCCGCCAAAGTCCAAGGAAAAATAGGTACCTCCTTGGCTCTATGAAAGCGCTTAAAGTAATCTACAGCAGCTGACACGAAGACAGGATATCTTCTAGACCGTGGAAGTCTACAACAATCAATAATTCTGGAAATACGCTCTGAATTATTCCATGATCTTGATAGTAGTCCGTGATGACGGACCCGACCAAGATAGGCCCTCTACTCCTGTGCGCAAGCGAAATTCTTCAGACAGCTGCTCGCCTTCGTACGCTGCCGCCCCGCTGAAAGATAAAGTACACACCGAATCAATACTTTGTTCCCTGACCCCTGAAGGAAAGCAAGGAGAAGCTGGAATGCGATCGTCAAGGTGCCAAGTGGCAGGGACCGCTGGACCTGGTTTACCGACTCTACGCTCGACATACGCGCTATTTACAAACTCCGCAGAAATATATAATTACCGTTGTTATAATATACATTGGCATATTTAATTGTATTATTCATAGAAACGTGCAAATATAATATTGCAGAGCCTAATATAACTTATTGCTAGTCCAAGAAGGTAAGAAAAGAACGAATTTCCTTTTTAAATTGAAAAAATGTCCTTTAAGAAGAAACTTTTGCATCAGAATCATTACATATAACGATTTCGTAACATTAATTTCTCAACCAATTGTTCCAATGTAAAATAACTTGTAGTTCAGTCAAGAACCGTGGCATAAACATGAAAAGAACCACTTTACAACTCTGAAAAAGTAATAAAATAGCTTTGAAAATAAACAATTAATAATCAGTCCTTGCACAACTACTTGATTTAATCCCTTTAATCGATAAATGTTACCTAATCGTTATCTGTAATAATACTGATACAAAAGTTCCTTCTTGAAATACATCTTTCCAATTTTAAAAGATATTTTGTTTCTTTCACGCCTTCTTGGATTAGCAATAAGTTATATTAGACTGTATGATATAGTATTTCTATATTTCTATGAATAATAGAATTAAATAGGTCAATGTGTATTGTAAAAACCATAATTATACATTTCTGCGCAGTTTGTAAATAGCGCGCGTGTCGATCACAGAGTCTATGAATCTGGACCAATTGGCCCCAGCCACCTGACACCGCCACGGTCGCATTCCTGCTTCTCCTTGGCCCCCTTCAGGGGTCACGGAACAAATGATTGATACGGTGTGTACACGAACTTAACACCTGTACAGTATATTTCGTTCTAATCCCTAGTTCCTAATGTTAATTTTATGGGTGGTGCTTTGATCATCCATGTTATTCACGATAGTGAGTGTCCATAAGAAAGTTACATCATCGCAAGCTGTGTCGTGTCGTGCGTGTTCTGCCTGTCAGTTTACCAAGGACAGTGTATATATGTGGGTGTGTAAAATCCTCACGTCATACCTGGAGAGAACGTTACTGCCTGTCCCCCTAGGATCAGAATAGTCAATTCCACAGGGACATTTGTGCCTGATCTTACAAGGTGTTTCGGTGCGCCCGGGCGGCTCCGAGCTGCGCAACGGTAGTGCGAATATGCGCAGTGATGGGGGAGTATAATCACTTCTCGTGCACAAATTCCATAGCTCGGCTTCTGACTTGTTCTCAATTTCCCTTAGATTTTGTCCACTCCTCTGTAATCAAAGAACCGGTCACCAGTTCCATATATCGCGTCATGCTAGTACACACCCTTTCTTACACTCACCTCATTTCCGTCCTACCTCGTCTTATTTTCTGCTTCGTCCCAACTTATTTCTTTTCCTTTTTATCCATTATTTCAATCCTCGTCGTGGAGATCGGCGATGGGGTAAACAAAGCCTATGGCGGCTTCAACTCTTATCGTTTGCTACTATATGGAAGGAAATTATACAATTTGTGCATGCTTGCCTCCTGTGTTTCTTATCTTTCTTTTTTTACGTCCTCCTTTACCCTCTCTTTTTATCCTTTTCAAATTTCACATCCCTCATCAAATTTATATTACCACGCATACGCACATCACCTCAACTCCCCTTTACCTCCCCCCTGCACCATACTTAGCACGTTGCTCTGTTCCTATGTTCCGCGACTCGCCAGGTATGAAATCGGATATATCCTGACGTCGCCATCAATTATTTACTTAATACGTGAATAGCCGCTGGATAGGCATAATGGCAATGTACACACGGAATCAATAATTTGTTCCGTGCCCCCTGAAGAGGGGCAAGGAGAAATTGGAATATGACCATGGCAGTGTTAGGTGGATAGGGCTAATTGGTCCAGATTTATAGACTCTATGATCGACACACGCACTATTTACAAACTGCGCAGAAATGTATTATTATGCTTGTTACAATACACATTGATATATTTAATTGTATTATTCATAGATTTGTGCAAATACAACATTATAGAGCCTAATATAACTTATCGCTAGTCCAAGAAGGTGGAAAAAGAACGAATTATCTTTTACAATTGAAAAAATATCCTTCAAGAAGAAACTTTTGCATCAGAATTATTGCGTATAATTATTTCGTAACATTTATCGACTAAAAGGACTGAATCAAGTAGTTGTGCAAGGACTGATTATTAATTGTTGCTGTTCAGAGCTATAATACACTTTTTCAGGGTTATGGCACGGTTACCGACTAAACTATAATTTATTTTACATTGGAACAATTGGTCAAGCAATTAAAATTACGAAATCGTTATAATATAATAAGTCTGATACAAGAGCTTCTTCTTGAAGGACATTTTTTCAATTTTAGAAGATAATTCGTTCTTTTCTCACCTTCTTCGACTAGCCTTAAGTTGTATTAACCGTTTTAGTGCCAGAGGTTTTTAAAAATCCGTGTCGGAATGTACTATGAAGCGCGATATCGCTTCGTTCATTTATTTGCGAGTAATGCCGATCGACGCGGTTGCACTACTCTTTTTTTCGCCAAAATATTGTTAAAAATAAACCTTGGGATCTAATGTATTAAAGAAAGACTGCTAATTATGCAGGTTGTTTACGATTATTTGAAAAAAAAAAAATTAGTAATTACGAGAGGAAACTCTAACAGACTCGCAATGAGATACATTCAGAATTGAGCGCATTGCGAATTGACGATCGTGACCAAACATAGCGACATAGTTCACCTCAGTGCGCGAACAGCTCGATCGCGCTGCGTGACACTAAAACGGTTAAGCTCTATAATGTTGTATTTGTACGTTTCTATGAATAATACAATTCAATATGTCAATGTGTACTGTAACAACCATAATTATATATTTTTGCGCAGTTTGTAAATAACGTGCGTGTCGATCGCAGTGCCTATAAATTTGGACCAGTTGGCTCCAGCTGCCTGACATCGCCACGGTCGTATTCCGACTTCTCCTTCCCCCCTTCAGGGGCTGCGGAACAAATGATTAATTCAGTGTGTACGTCACGAATGTGCGACCGACGGCACGCGAAACGCGATCAAGAGATCAACCGACGGATCTATGCTGCACAGGGTACGCGACGGTCTTGCTAGGTGGAGCCACTGGCTTCTTCTTCATCATGAATGACTTTGCAACGCGTCTGCTTGTCCACGGTGTTAATCCTGGGCAAAGCCACGCGAGAAAATTCAAAATGATTGTCTCACATATGTACTCATTGCATGATTAATTTGTTCCGTGACCCCAGAAAGGGAGCATGAAGAAGGTAGAATATGACCGTGGATGTGTCAGGCGGCAGGAACCGGCCGGACCTGATTTATTGAATCTACGATCGATATGCGTACGGTTTACAAGCTGTGCTAAACTTATAATCATTGTCGGTGTCTTAAATATTAATATATTTAGTTGCTTGTTCATAGAAATAGGCGACTATAATATTACGGAACCTAATAAAAGTTACTGTTAATATAAGGAGATGGAAAAGGAGGGTTCTAGCTTGAACCTTTTAGATACGGTAGAATTCTGCGCGACGTTATTTCTTGGGACGGCAGAGTCTGACGCGAATTAAGTTTAACACGTTGGCTGCCGTGGGGGTTACCCGTGACCAGCGATGTGACCAATATTAAAAATACATAATTAGAATAAATATCGATAATGATCAATTCTTCAATAATACCATTGTTATTATACAACAATAAAACATATATTAAATAATATATAATAGTATCAAAATAATTTTATTAACACGTGAAAAATATGCATTTTATCAGTGCATATTGCGATGAATCACATTGAATCACTCTATGCGAAGAAAAAATGAACCAATGCAATCGGCACAATATGTTACCACTTTTCTAACAGAATTTGTTGTACTTATTATCCCTAACTGCTTTGAACTTTTTTCGTAGCACACTTTGTAAAGTCCTTACAACTATTAACATTGTTTTACATAGCAGTTTGAAGTTGTACAAAGCAGTTTGGAGCAATGCATATAAAGACGATTATTTAATTAAAACAGTGAGCATGTGAGCTACTTGAATGAACCACTGTCGTAGCGTAACGTTTTGAAAGATGACATTCGCGAAAGCCACTATAGTGGCGCGTCGTCCTGAGAGATGACATCCACGAAAGCCATTAAAATGCCACGTCGTCCTGAAAGACGACATCCGTGAAAGCCACTATAGTGGCCCGTCGTACCTAAAAGGTTAAAAATTTTTAAAAAAGTCCAACTTATTGAAAGTAATATCATTCGAACAAATCTGCGGACTCCTCGACACATGTGTCTATCTTCGTGCCTTCCTCAAAACGGGAGTCGCCATCTTTCGTTAAACCGAATACTACCGCCTTTTTTTACAATGTATATCAATATATTTAGTTATACTGTTCACAGAAGCAGGCTAATACACCATTACAGAACCTATTGTAAATTATTGTCAGTACGAGGAGACGAAAAAGGAGGATGCTATCTTTAAAAATTGAAAAAATGTCCTTCAAGAAAAGACTTTTGCATCTGAGTGAAACTTCGCACGAACAAAAGCTATTTTGTGTTTGGACAATTGGTGACGCAATTCATGTTACGAAGTTATACGAAACAACTCAGATATAAACGTTCCTTCTTGAAGGACATTTTAAAAATTTTTAAAACCAACATCCTCTTTTTCCATCTCCGCATAGTGGCAACAGCTTATATTAGATTCCCTAATATTATATTCACCTGTTTCTATGAACAACATAACTAAATATTATATATCGATATGTATTACGCCGACCATGATTATAAGTTTCTGCGCAGTTTGTAAATCGCACGCATGTCGATTGTACAGTCGATTAAGCCCTTGGCCTATACCACGAGTTAGACTCGTGAAAAAAAAATTGTGCCATAAGCGAATACCACGAGTCAGACTGGTGCTGAGGAAATTCTGCATAAGATGCCGCGTATTATTATTAGAATCAGCGATAAAAGTTATTTTATACCGAATATCTTTCCTTGGAATGTAACATCAATATCTTGTTTTTATCTCTTTCTGACGAAATTCGATAATCTCTTACTTTAGTTGAGTCGAGTTGCGTTACATGTACTTCATTGTTTTGAAAGATACCGTACAATTTAAGACAACTAAGTTTCATTAAAGAAACTAAGAATTAATTTACGAATTGTTATTGATTCATTATCCATTTTGAAATAATAAATTAGTTTTGTTAATTGATCAATTGACCATGATTACGCCCTACACGTCTTAAAATTACTATTTATCCCAAACGTTGTTTATTATTTCACAATTCTTTTCGGTGCGGCGAAATATTCATGTTATAAGATGTATACATTTTGCTCCAATTCGGGCACAAGGCTGTACAGCTGAATGGCACGATACGCGACCGACCTTCTTATTTGATATGGCTCGCACGATCGGCAAATAACGTGTAGGCCTAAGAGGTTGGTGAGGTTTAGCTAGTCCCTACCGCGTGATACCTTTACAGTCGTATTCCAGTTTCTCCCAGCTCCCTTTCAGGAGTCACAGAGCAAATTAACGATACCGAATGTGCAGGTTATAAAGTACGGTTACAATTTAATCGCTAAAACTGGTAAATAAATACAATGTAGTATGCGAATAAGAATGAGGAGTAAAAAAAAATGTTATAGTAGTGCTGAGGTCGATCATATTGTATTAGTTTAAAAATAATAACACAAGTAACAGTTCTAGAGTAACTACTACGTACTCAATTGCTTGCATATTGCATATGTATCAAAGATTTTGTAACATTAAAATACGCACTATTATTCTTATAACCTTATTGTTGGGCTAATCACATGCAGATATATAGAGTCAAAATTCTTATTGCTTGGATGTTTAAAGGCATTTCAGTCGTAATGGATGTTGAACGTTAAAGAATTTGAAATATGATGTAATTGGTTATCTGGTTGAGAAATAGAGGTAATATTCTGATTATGTGATTATGGTTGGTTGTTAATGAGATGTAAAAGCCGGTCCTACGTCGGATTTAAATTGGCGGTATCGGCTTGCAGGTTGACAGAGTGTGTTTCACTTTTAATGTACATTTGTGGCATCAAACATTTGTGATAGTGCTGCTCTTGGTCCATCAGTTCTGTATGATAAAAATTGAAACTATAGTTGAGACTATTGCAACGTTTGACTATTATAATACTATTATTTGTTGAACTGCGCGAGTGTGTTTTGATTCTGGTTCAGAGTTTACCCAATATAACTTCTATTACTTACAATCACTTACACTTACTTACAATCACTACACTTTATTTTGTATTTAAATAACGTTGTTTATGTAAAGTTTCGAAACTCTATCTTATCCTATTGTAATAATATTTTTGCGACTAGGGGTACGGGTTCAGAAATCACTACGTTTCATGTTTGATAATCACTATTTAATAACACTAATAATTGTACAGAAATGGTAGAGTCCTAAGAACGTATCTTCGCCTCTCGAAGTCTTGTCCAACTCTCTCTTTGTAAACAAGCTTCTTTTGTGCCGGTCGTTGGGAAGGCAGCAGAAGTGGGCCCTCCGACCACGGGCTCCCGGCGCAACAATATTATCAATTTTATTGAATAGGGTGAAAGCTGTCCTTAGTTCATAGTTACTGAAAATTCTTCTTAAAGATTATGCTATGGGTTTATAAGGTTTATAATAGATTATAAGGGGTGGCAATAAATTCAGTATTAGTGTTTTTCATGTTGGGAATTACATTGAATGGCTATTTGAGTTTTTTAAGTCTGAGATTTATAACCTTATCACCACATTGAACGCCAGGTAACCCAGATGCGGGTTACGACTCTGTTTTCGCGGAGGCTTCATAATCCACAAACGGGTGACACTCTTCTTCATTGAACAATCTTTTCAACATAATTTATAATAATTTTATTTGCAACACAATTATTACGAGTATATATGATATAAAGCACCAATAAACTATAAAATTATATTTATACGAAAAAAATAATAAAATATAAAATAAACTCATATTAAAAACGTAAAATTATATTTATATTAAAATTTATTTTTAAAATATTATATAAAATTTTGTGAGTTACAATGGCGTTCATCAAAACGTTCTATATATAATTGAGGTATTTGTGAACACTCAGATCAATATCTAAATATTTCTTCGTTAATACTTAACTGAGTTATATTTACATTTTTGTGCTGTCTGATGAACATGTTAAGGATCAATAAATAAAGATGTTATCAAAAATACTGATCGGCTGAATTGTGATTTTCATATAAATGCAGTGCACTTCCAGAAAATTATGTTCAATGACGCTGTCTACTGCATTAGATAAACGATAAGGCATGCCTGAGTAAATGGTCACCAAATGTTTTATTACTCTATATAAACCTCAACCACAGGGTGACCAGATAACGAGCTGGTCAAATAACCATGAAACTTCTAGTGAATGAATACTTACTCGCGCAAAAATTAATTATAACGCGAAAAACCCTTTACTAAATAGAAGCCGTGAATCACATTGCGCTGCTTACCCTCTGAATCTCTGATTTCAGCCACGGCAGAATGAGCAATATGCCTTGGTCCACTAAGCCAGTTATAATCCCAATTTTCTGAGATAACTGGTATTATAATGAAAAGTCAGTTATACGTTGGTTTATGGTACTAATCGAACAATATTTTATTATTGTGGATGTGTGTGTAAGGTATAGTATGATTGCATGTGTGTCGCGTGAAGATCTACGAGAGATAGATTCGTGATAGATCCGTGCGAAAAAAACAGAATTGTAAGTAAAAAACGAACATACGTTATTTAGAGGATGTCGAGTGACGAAGTGATAAGACGAAATTAGTAATTTATGTTTTTTCGTTAAGATTTTAATATATTATTGCAATTTCTCGTTCATTGTTCATTGTACGTTTCCTGTTAGCTATAATAAGCTTACAAATTTCTATTTTTATTTCGTATGTGAATTGTAAGTATCAGTAATAAGAGCTTAATGAATTTAAAGTTAGTTCTGTACTATTTTTCGGTATGCAAATCATAATATCTTCTACATATCTGTTATAAAAGATTAGTTAAAAGGAAGCTTAGTTATTATATTGCTTTCTAAATCGTCCGTTACTATATTTGCTAACATTGGTAATAACGGAAAATCCACGAGTGAGCCAACAATTTTTTTGTAAGATTTATTATTGAATTTAAAAAGCGTAAAGTTAAATATCAAATCTATTCCTTTAACAAATTATGGAATTGGAATGTTTATACCTTTTTTGATATCATTCCACCTCTTTCTGATTCCTTTTTTGGTCAATAATGAAGGAATATTGGTGAACAATGAAACTACGTCGCATGAGACTTATCTGAAATTGTTCGGGATACGGATTTTTTAAGTATTGTTAATAAGTTAAAAACTAGTGTCTAAGACTGGTTCTGGAATGTGGCGAGAGCAAGTGGGAAAGATATGGATTTTTAGGAGAAGATGTATGTTCCAGAATTAGCTAGTCTAATTGGTATCAGTCGGCAATGATAGATGCCACTACTCGTAAGCAGCAATTGTTCTAGTTGCCGCGCTCGCAAGAAGCATGAATCATCTTCCGGGTAGCAACGGCTCCTTCCGCGGCGTCAGTTAGTCATGGTGATCCTACAAGAATACAAGTCATTTGTGTTGCGTTCTTTTCGTTTATAATCCTTTGCTCATTCAGTCTTCATCTTGCTCAATTACTCATATACTTTACTCAGTTAATCTTTTGTGTCCTTGCATGAGGAATTTACGACTCCTCATGTGCCGCTTAACCTTTTTTATGTGTTCGTATATGTAACTATTCTCACCGATATCTTGTTCTTAATTTTAAGTGTTGTTAGTGTAATAAACGCGCACTGTGCCGGTAATACTTGTGACCTGAGAATTATTACTCACATTTCCACTATAGGCTTTCTCATTAGCTTACTCTTTTTGCGGCTTTGAGAATTCTACCATCTGTTTCTCGAGGAACCATTTCTTACAAATCGGGACTCCTTTGCCGAATCTCATACAATGTACGAATGGATTTGGTAGGCCTGATGATAACATGGGAGGATAGGAAGTGGTTGGGTAAGGTTAGCAGATACCTGCCGAAGAAAGAGAGAGTGCACGACTGAAGGTAGCAGGATGCGAAGACGAAAAATAAGAGAGGGTGCGCATGTGGGGGGGCGGGGGCTACGGCTACCTTTTGCTACGGCAGGTCTTTGCGTTAGCATTCCAATAGTAGTAGAAACGTCATGCCATTAGAGCGCCTCATACAGATTAAGAACTCATGTATCGCGTTTAATGGGTTCCGGATTTAACGGACGCCAGCCAATGAAACGTATTTAGTGGATGCTGGATATAACCGGGGCCTGCTTGTGATGCGTATTTGGTAGATACCGGATATATACGGCATTAGCAGCGAAGGAATCATGGGAGTTGAAATGAAGCTGGGGAAAAGTGGATGGTGATGATGACGGCAGAAGGTGATTTGAGGGAAGTAAGGTGGGAGAGTGACATATGGAAGGTGGAAATGCTCCATAGCAAGAGGAGGGGGTGAAGGAGATACTAGGGCTGGAAGGGGAAGAAAGGGAGATGTGGAACAGGGATGTAGCGTGAATAGTGTGTCGAGGGGAGATTTAATATAAGGATGGAGAAATATGGAGCTATGGAGGAGGTGGAGGAGGAAGGGGAAAAGGTGTCGACGGATAAGGTTGTGAACAAGGAGTGGGCGGAGATGCCGAAATGGGTGGAGAAGAAGGAACGAGGGATAATGAATCGAACAAAGAAAGGGGGCAGGAGGTTGCTTTGGATTAACAGTCGGTCTCAATGTGTGTAGGGGACCACAAGAAGGGCGAGCCGAGGTATTGCCAAGCTGGAAGAAAAATGAGATAAAAAAGTCGGGGTGGTCGGAGGGGCGAAGGATGAATTTAAGGAGGAAACAGTGATAATGAAATTTGAAGAAGAGAGATGGGGGTAGACAGGCAGTTGAAAAAATTGGTGATTGAGAATATGAAAATAAGGAGACGCAGAAGCAGTGGGAGGAGAGAATGTAAGAGGAAGAAGAGAGAAGTGGGGTGACAGCTGAGAAAGTGAAGAAAGAACGAGGGGGAGAAGAGAAGTTGGAGGAAGTGAATAGCTGAGAGAAACGGTAATGGAGGTATATGGGCGAGTTGTAGGCTGAAGGTGGAGAAGTATTACTTAAAGAGGTCCTAGACGGTTAGGGGCATAAGGCAGGGATGTCCATTGAGTCCAACGCTCTTTAACTCATTCGCGTCATAATTAAGTACATTCACAGTTGACTAAACAATGACATTGTGAAACAGCATATAAGCCATATTATGTAGCTTTCGTAATATATTGCTTATAAATCTATATAAGTTAAATCATCCCTCTAAGATCATATATTTTACAAGCCATATTTTACAGGTGTGATATGCATTTATATCAAGCTATATTAAGCTATACATCCTTGCCAGCTGCGACTGTCATATGTTTTATATTCCACAATAATCTCCTGCGATTGTTGCTCGTTAAATGACGCGAATAGGTATGATATTATTTATTCTATAGGCAATATGTTATACGAATCATATGCACTTATATCAAGCTATTCAGCCTTGCAAGTTGTGACTGTCACACATTTAAAAGCCATAATAATATCCTGTGAGCATTGCTCGTTATATGACGCAAATGGGTTAATATATTACTGCTTGACAAGGATAAGATGGGAAGGATATACGGACGACGTAATGGTGCTGGTTGAGGACGAAGAGGAACTGCAGTGGCTGCTAAAGAGGCTGGAGTTATAAGGAGGACAGAGGTTAAAGTTGAATACAAAGAAGACGAAGGTGATCAGATTTAGGAGAGCTGAAGGAAGACGAAATGGAAAGGTGTAGGAAGATGAAATGGTGATAGAAGAGGGAATGGATAGAGCAGGTGAGGAAGGTGGTGTACCTAAATTACAGAATGAGGTGGGATGAAGGACAGGGGCGCAAATAAGGGCGAAGGTAAGGTGAAGGGAGTGGAGTATTGTACATTATATGAGGATTGGTGCTAGATAAGAGGATGCTAGGATATATTCGCTGGGACGTCTCTAGATACGTCCAGAACATCGTGGACAGTTACCTGAGCGATCGACATCCGGAGTAGGCGGCGCGGGACGGCGTTCCCCGCTCCCTCCAGGTAACGCGCGGAGTCTCCCAGAGCTCGGTGTTGAGGCCCCTGCTGTGGAACCTGACCTACGACAGTGTTCTGCGCGTGACCCCCCCCCCGGATGCAGGCTGGTGTGTTACGCCGACGATACCCTAGTCCTCGCGGAAGCGCGCGGGGTGAAGAAGACCGCCGAGCTCGTCATGCAGTGCGCCGGGCGTGTGGTGAGCGAGATCACCCGTCTGAGCCTTGAGGTGAACCCCGCGAAGACGGAGGCCATCCGCTTCGGTGCGACGGCCGCGAAGGCGGGGGCGGGGCACCACCTGGTGGTCGCCGGCGTGCGATGAGGTACCTGGGTATCATCGTGGACCAGAGATGGTCGTTCGCGGACCACTTCCGGTACGTGTCCGCCAAGGCTGGCGGAATGGCAGGAGCGCTCTCGCGCCTGATGCCCAACACGCGCGGGCCGAGCGAGGCGAAACGGAGGCTGTACCTGCGAGTCGTCGTCTCTGTCCTCGCGTACGGTGCCCCCGTGTGGGCCAGTCGTCTGGAGGGCCGGAAGACGATCGGTCTGACCCTGCGCTCCATCTACAGGGCGGCCGCCAGGCGCCTCGTACGGGGCTACCGCACCATATCGCACGTGGCTGCGGGCTTCCTCGCGAGAGCGCCGCCGTTCGATCTGCTCGCGGTCAAGTACCACGACGCGTACCGGTATAGGAAAAAATATCGCACGAGGGGTACGTTCCCCAAGCCGACGGAGCTGAGGGCGCACGAGGAAACCCTCGAGAGGACCCTGAGAGACGGGTGGTGCGAGCGACTCGAGGATCCCACCCTCCCCAGCGAGGCGCTGCGGAGAGCCATGTTGCCGCACCTGGACGGATGGTTGGATAGGAAGTACGGCCAGCTCTCCTATCGGACAACCCAGCTGTTGACAGGTCACGGGTGCTTCGGGGAGTTCCTGCACTGCATCGGAAAGGAGCCCACCCTGAAGTGCCACCACTGCCCCGAGAGCCTCCCGACACGCCACACCACACGCTAGCCGAGTGCGCAGCGTGGGAGACGGAGCGAGCGGCCCTGACGGAGGCCCTCCGACCCTCAAGGCACTCCTGGGGGCGATGACCGCCACGCCGGAGAGCTGGAGCGCCGCGACGGCCTTCTGCGAGGAGGTCGTGGCCGCCAAGGAGTATGCCAAGAGGGCTCACGTGCGCGCTGGGCGACGCCAGAGACCCGGGGGGGGGGGGGAGTCTACAGACTCCGAAGAGGACGTGCCCATCCCGAAGCGAGGGAGTCCCCGCACCCAGAGCGAGCACCGCTCAAAAAAAAAATTGTTGCAAATCAAACATTAACACACAGCTTGAAACTTATTTCTGCGTTTGACTCCGTTTGGACAACACACCGTGATCATACTCACAGAGCTATATTACTACCGCTGTACTTTAATTTAGTTCGCTATACCCTAAATCTAACGTTGAAATTACTTAACCAGTATTATTAAATGAATAGCGTATTATAATGCCTGTTATAAAGGACTTCAGTATTTCCTGTAACTGTTGGTATTATCAGCTACAATCAAAAGCGAGATATCGTTATGCAGCATACTATGTTCATCCACCTCCAGATCATACATCCCAGCCTAATTAAGGGCTACCTAACGAGTCAGCATATGGTTAAAAAAAAATGCAAAAATAATCGATCAGTCCACTCCTCAGGCTTCCTGCGATAAAACCACTGACCACAAATTCACAAAAAAAGGAAGAAAAGAAAAACTAACTATATGAATTTCAAAAATTCCAACCAACAGTCTTAAACAGGCGCACCATTTACAAATTAAATTAAGAATTTTATAAGAAATTATTTGATAATCAGCTTGATTTTACGTGTGGAATCTAATTTAAAAATAATTTTTGAAAACTAATGCCGTAACATAATCAATTACGATCATTAAAATTTTCTGAAATTAGTTTTGTGTCAAATCTTAAAACTTGGTCACAATATTTAATTACGTCTCTTCTCAACAGATTCGAAGAAATCACTGTTGATCCTTTTTCAATTATAGAAATTTTCTACAGATAAGATGAGTAAAGACATAGTCTTGAGGTTAGTTTTATAGCACATTTTACTATCAGCAGGTTAAAAATATCTTTGAATTGCTACAAAAAAAGAGGAATGTATTATAATCTCCTTTCTCAAATATGTAATATATCAAATTTAATTGGCACTGGATACAGCTTCAACCAGATTTATTTAGTTAATTATTATAGTAAACTACGAAGATTCTGATATCGCTTCTACTACATGGAATCATTTTTATGGAAAATTATATAACCGCAATTAAACATTTTTATTCAATTAATAATTGAAACTGTAAATTAGAATTTGTTTTAATTAAATAAGATTTAAAAAATATTGAAACAAGAAAAGGTGTAAACAAAATTTGTTCTATCGGGTAACTGGACTAGAACTCGACCTTGGAACTTTCCCTTTTCCGGGTGACTGCTCTCGAGAGCAATCTGTCAAAATGATTACACATACCTAATGCTAATTTTGGAGAAGTCACATAAGGGTGACCATAATTGACTAGAATAAATAACTAATTCGTAATACACTCAGTATATCAGGTGTACCGGAATGAAGTGAGCGTTAAGATACAAATGTGTGGATAGGGAACATTTGTTGTGCACGAGTCTTAATTTTTTGTTTGGTTGGTATACCATCTGTCAAACATATTTAATATACATCAAGTCATTGAACAAACAACATCATATTTTTTCATCGTGTTAAAAGTGTCGAATTTTTTTACTAGAAAGTGATGATTTGCGGAAAGCATCAATTTTTTGTTTTCATTTGAAGAAAAGTGCTGCAGAGTCGCATCGAATGCTCGTCGAGGCATATGATGATCATGCTCTATCAGAAGCAACACGCAAAAGATGGTTTCAACGGTTCAGAGATAATGATTTTGATGTGAGAAATGAAGAACGTGGAAGACCACCAAAAAAGTTTGAAGACGCCGAATTGCAAGCAATATTCGATGAAGATGATATTTTGAGTCAGAAGCTGGTGAAGCTGTTAATACTAATTGCTACAGACAAGAAATGATGGATTTGAACCATGCATTGATCGAAAAACAACCAGAATGGACCAGAAGACACGGCAAAGTAATTTTGTTACACGACAATGCACTGCACACAAAGCAAAACCGGTTCAGGATACAATCAAAGCACTTGGCTGGGAGCTGCTACCCCACCCGCCGTATTCACCAGACTTGGCCCCTTGCGACTACCATGTCCATGTTGTTTTCATCGATGGGACACGCATTGGCTGAGCAGCACTTCGATTCCTACGAAGAAGTCGAAAATTGGGTGTCCGATTGGTTTGTTTCAAAGGACGAACATTTCTATCGGCGTGGTATCCACAAATTGCCAGAAAGGTGGTCAAAATGTGTAGTAAGGAACGGTGAATACTTTGAATAAAATTTCTTTACTTTCCCATTCAAAATTGGTGTTTTATTTTCACAAAAAAACGCTCACTTCAGTCCGGTACACCTGATATAGCGGAAAGAATTGGGATATGTATCTGAGTTTTAGAGTCAGGAATGGTGAAAGTAATGTAAGAGTCATTAAAACTATGGATAGTTCTGGTGAAGTACGAATAATGATCAGATAATACTCGATATATTTATCTTATATAAATGTATATTTCTCGATCACTGCGCATATATTTACAACTTGGAATACATCAAATTTAAATAACTATTGCTTGTATTCAATAAGAAATACAAGCTTGTCGTAGATATGGTACATTGACTTAAATCTCTATTTCAGGCGGCAAGCTTGAGCGTGTAATTGAATGTAAACTTCCTTTGCTTTACACGGCATGGCTGTAGATCCATTCGAGGTGCGAGGAGACACGCGTGTAAACGGTCGGATAATCAGTAAGAGCACATCCCCTAGCCCAGGATACGAGACCAATAAGTGTTCCCTGAACGGTCAATGGTCCACCGGAGTCACCCTGTCGTGAAATTATAGGAGAATAATATTATATGTTCCTACGATATGATATCCAATAAATATGGTTGTAAGAAGTTTTGATTCTTTGCAATTCGAAAACTTTGTCTCCTTTACACAGTATCAATCGTTCGCATTACCAATTAATCTCTATTCAGACATCTTTGTATATCATATTTTACCATGATTTCTACAATTAGTAAAATTAAACTTACGTGGCAAGATCCCTTTTGGACGGCTGGGTCGAAGGCGCAAACTTGTGAATCGTAGACGTTGTAGTACATCTGTTTGTACATGTATTTACAGTACTCCTGGTGAGCAATGTAGATGTTCACGCGTTGTAGACGTGTGGTCGTGGGTCCACCTTGCTGTAATTGTATATTATTAGTACCCGTTACAAGGCTATTTGCACATGCATTAGCTCTTTTTCGAAAAAAACGTCTACATTATTAGGATATTTTCACGGATATATGTTTTTTTTTTACACGTAAATTAAACGAGTGGGATTAAACTGGGTGTTCTACTTCACCTCTTTTTTTTTAAAGTTCTATTACTCGCATATTTGCTGTTTTCTTACAAAATGCAAATATTAACTGTAAAATAAAACTTACGAAGAGTCTGCCCCATCCGGAGACGACTGCTACGTCATTGGCATTAACAATAATGTCGGCTTCTGGGAGAGTAACGAAAGACACGTGTTGCGTTTCCACGAACGGTGTCTTCACCTGTAGAGATTAAACAAATATATGCATGAGAGTTGTGTTCACTTTGCGTTTACCCTTTACAAACTCGTATTTGCCACACTTATATTTATGTTCAATATTGATCCAGCAAGCTTTACGACTGCGTATGTACTTTATTTTGTAATTAATTATTAGGCTCTGTCCAAAGGGGTATAATTAAAGCGTTAATTTTTTTTCTTATAAAAGTGAATTTTACGCATAAAAAAATAATTCGCAAATGTAAGTATTGCAAGAAATATAGCTAGTTACCTTCAGCAGGGCAACGTCGTTCTTCCACGAGTCGCGAGGGTTGTATTCTTCGTGAACAATGATGGCTTCGACGAAGTGTTCAGATTTTGGGTTCGTCAAGTCGACGGTACCAGCAACAACTTTCAGAGCCGAAGGCGAGTTTCTGTAAAATAAAAGCATCGAGTTTTTTTATTTATTCTATTCTACTTGTGCATAATACTTGGCAAATATATAAAAAGAGAATGTAAAAAAAAATACATTTGGTCAATAAAACGTAGACAAAAGATGTTTCTATACTTTGAACTGAAATGTGGTTCCAGAACATTGTGTTTCCTCTCTAAAATATTGTACATATTTACCCGGCTACGCAGTGGGCTGCTGTGATCACATAATTTTCGTTGAGGATGGAACCGCCACAGAAGTGCATTGAAGATGCAACTCGTTGAAGAGATACCTAAAAAAGAATCCGAAATTAATGCACACATTAATTGTAATTTGATTCAGTGCACCTATCCTTATATTTGATATAAAAATTACAGTTTTGTACTCTTTATGGAATAGTAGGATTGATTTAACTTATAAAAGCTGAATCCGTGGTCTCAATTTACCTGGTACGGGATTTCACCGGGTTCAGCATCTTGACCATTGACGATCCTTGGGTCGTTGAATTGCAATACCCCAGCTGCAATAAAAGAATAATTTTTAAACATTGTTAGGACTTACGTATGTCGTATCTTTCATCTTTCAAGAATCCAAAGCAAACGTACATTCTGTCTCATTTCTATGCTATACGAACACGTACGTATTTTATACAATTTATTTGACAAATATATAATTTGATATTTTGAAGCTGTATAAAACAAATGTATTTCTTCATTGGACAGAACTAGAGAAAGAAAGCTCTCGGTTTGTTGTATTGCTTACCTTCGGAAAATGCCACAAGGGCAAGAAGGAATAATGCTGACAATGCCATAGTTCGTGTTGTTTGAATCGATGGCGAAGTGTGTGTCGAAGTAGCGTTGGAAGCAGCATTTTATATGCTTACGAATGCGAGTACCTCAAAAGTGACGATTTCGTGATTGATAAACTCCCCTGTCCATTTCAGATTAGATAAGGTTAAAATCGGTAGTACGTCGCCGATGTCATTCTCCGATCGAGCCAGATTGCGATGATTAATTACTTTTCGATAAGTACTTGCTCTTATTCGCCGGTAATTTTAGCTGTACTGATTTTTTTTTTTTTGATTCCTATAATTGATGCATATGTAAAGCATTTTATTTGCGATTGTGTATCTTCCTGCTTCGATATTGCGTCCATGAGTCGCAAATACGAAAACTCAACTGTATTCTTTCGTGTCGTTGTAATAGCAGTGCAATTAAGGTTTTGTCACGAGACAAGGTACGTCTGTTTGAGTTATTCTCAGAAAAAAGTCTTTCTTTCTTCTAAAGTTGCTTTGTATTTTAAGATGGAAAATCGTGAGTAGCTTAAAATAAAACTAATCTTTGAGGGTAAATTGTAGAAAAATAGTTCCACAGTTTATTACCTGATTTTCGATTTTTAATAAAATATACATGTCTATTTTTACAAAATTGCAAAGTCTTCATACTACACAGGGAATAGAGTGAGTATGCTTGTTAAGTACTCGAAATTGTTTGAAACTTTCTTATGATTCAATTATTTACGTTAAGTCTACATTGTTTATAAAGAAATTTATGATAAAAGGTCCACCATAGTTATTTCATTTTAGCCACATTTTTTCTGTGTGATATTTTGTATATTTGGATTTCTTTCGCTATTATTATAAGTAGATACAACAGATGCAGCATATTATTTATTAATAGTAATCAATTGCGTTGTATATGACCTTAAGTCTTTAATTAGAATATTTAAAAACGCGTAATTTTTTGAAGCACCCCCACGTCCGCTTGTCTTTCATCAAATCAGTGATGCGTAGCCTCGGATTTTCCCGGTTTATCTTAATCCCGTCTAAGACTACCCTGCTTCTGCAACGTCACTGTGATAAGAGACGAGTTATAGAAGAAAATTCTTACGGGCACGTGGTCTTTCTATTATCATTCTCTGACTATTCATATCGTTCGTAAAAATATCTATTAACTAATTAAGCGATTAATGTCTGGCGAACCAGACAGATTTTGATGTCTAGCTACAGGTTTCATTACGACGCGTTTGGCGCAAGTGGAATATTTGTATTTTGTAAATATTAAATACGGGCAGCAAACAGTCGAAAAGTTTAATATCGTGGGAGAATAAAGGTTTTGTATTTTGATTATGTATTGCTTTATTACATTGTCAGTTGAATGTGATTAAATTTAAAGGGTTTTGTAATTCTCTGACGTAGTTATAATGATACTCGGATGCCGTTTAAGCTTTTCAATGTTACATTCGAATATTGCAAGGAGTATATTGTTATAATTTTAGTAGGCTAAACAACAGGTAGAACTTCATTCCCGGTATGCAAGTATATCACTGAACATGAATGAAATTTGTGGCATTTAATATGTGAAGTATGTAATCGAGGAATAGAAGAAGCAGGAATCATTATGTCGTATTTGTGCCATTTGTTAATAAAATGCCTAAAACAATGAATTGCTCTCACTAAATTTCAAATTATATCACAAGTTGGGTTTTGCTGTTGCAAATTACTTTCTTTCCAGACCGATGCAAAAATTCACCTAGTAATATTTCTCAAAACTATCTGTGTGTAAATTAGTTTTCCATTTCGTATTTTAAAATAGTCAAGGCTTTTCATTGGTACCAATGACTATTTACTTTTACCGTCTGACGAGCGTCAATGTTTATTTATGTTATTAAGCAAAGTAGTAAACGGAAATAAAGTCGCAGTTATATCTGTCTCGCACGATACATTCATTATCTGTTTATCCGCTGTTGTTATTGATTATACGATCGGTCGTTCACCGTTTGCGATAAAAGAGATTATTGCCGGTGATATAATCGTACACGAAAATGCAATACGCTTTATTTATATTGATTAAATGCAATACATTGGATCTACATACGACCGTAATGTATTATATGATAAATGCTTATTGCGCGGTACGCTTAATCTGATACAGAACGTTGTTACGCGGGAGTGCAGAATATTTCCTTATAATTTTCGTCCGTGTGTTATATATCTGTATCATCTCGACGCGACACGGAAAAAATGAGAAACGAAAATAGAGCAAGCCGGTGCTCGTCGAGATAGTAAATAGTTTGTACTACATTCTCGTGTCGGCCTTATCTACTGTGCAGTGTTGTGTGATTTGTTATTTCGTAAAAAATTATTTATCGAAACTAGAATGAAGGGAATGTTCAGGACATGAGTACGTACAGTGTCGTCTGTATGCTACGAGCATCGAGTTACTTTTTATACGTACGCCTAAGAAAACATTTTTTTACGAGTATGTTAATAGTGTAGATTCCTTTTTTTTTTTAACGATAAATCAATACTTTATTATAATTCACGAAATGAATGTAAACGTGACTGCAAAAAGGATAAAGTTGTGCAAAAAGGTATAAATTGTTCGTTGAGCACAGGTGACGCGTTTAGTGTATATCGAAGTGTCATTTCATTTCACAGTTTCGACATCTGTACATGCTTTACCTTTACTGGCGGTAGCTGATTTGATAATTTTTGAATAATGATTACAAGGATTAGTTGATTACTTTTGTAAATATAATTTTTATTGTTTTAATAAAGCGCTCTTACGTGGATTTTTAGGCGCAGATTTTTATAATTATTGACTATGTTTATATAACCATACGCGCTTAATGAATATACATTTCGCCTGTGAACGCATACTAAAATGCATTCAATACTATAGTTGTGTAATTTATACATGTTCTTTACAACCACGAAGCTATACGTTTTTGTGACTTGTTATAGGTATACTGTGTGTATTCAGTGAGATTGTTACTATTTCACTTCAATATAAGGATACTTCATCATATTTCTATGTACTTTGTGCGTTATATAGAATGTGTATGGTTGAAAAATTTCTTATTTTGGCTTTGTGAAAATTATAAAATGTTAATAGTCATTTGAACGAAGTGCAGGATTGGATTACTAACAAATTTTCAATGACGTACAATTACGCTTTGGAGTATCAAACATATTTCATATTTATTAGAGTGCCACATTTTAAAACTATTACTTCTCCTAAGTTGTAGAGGTTTCGACAAACGCATTAGAAGTACGACAATGATTGTTATTAATCGTATTTGCTGGACTCTGAACTTCCTATCACGTGGAGAAACGCTAAATGAATCAAGATAAGTGATATATCAGGGAATATTTGCCTTTTTGGCGTACTTCTTTATCGAGGAGCTTTGATTACAATTAGACAGAAAACAGTGTTTCACTTTTAGAAGCGTGTTTGCTATAGTTGCGGCTAAATAGCCAACGATAATATTTTGATGCTATCCGACATTTTTACGGATGTTGCGGATTATACTGATGTGACAGAATTGTTATGTTACGAATTGTCTGTGGACACGAAAAGAGGATACGAATTTCGGGATAAATGTGCCTATGGCATATTCCTTTGTCTTCCCTTCGTTCCTCTCGATTTGGGTAGACGTCCATCACATGGATGAAATGCGGCACATAAGATATAGGATAACAGAACACTATTTGAAAAATGGGAAAATATTAATATTATAAAATATGAATATAGGTATCAAGTATGTGCTGTACTTGTTTTGCAGTATTGTATAGAGTAGTTATGAGGTACGTGTAATATATATTAGAAGGAAAATGCTTACTTGCATAAAATTATATCGCTGTATAAAGCAAACTCACATTCGAAATAAAGGTTAAATCTTTAATATACACAAGTTATTTCTATTTTGTATAAGATGTAATTGATATCGTATTTTATAAAAGTGAAGTTATTATGAAGATATAAAGTAAAAGAAATAATTTTCACGTTTCGTTGTCGAGTTACAAAACATTTATGGACGTGTGTGTCATTGTGAAATACGATTTGTTAGTTTTTCTTATTTATTGTATGTACGTTTTCTCTTGCTCTATCAACATTATATTTACATATGTATTTTTAACGAATATAAACCCACGTCGGTTATTGTGCTGTTTAAACATTGACTTCTTGGATTTTCCTCGCTATCAATTTACATAACGTTGGTTTACCTTTTTGAACTTTGCTAGCACTAAATATGTACATAAATTATTCAACCTCCACTATATAAAAGGTTGAGGTACTAATCTAAAATTATCCATTATATCATGATGATCAAAATTGAGCCCTTGTAGCAATATCACGATATTCGGTCAGTTAAAAAACTCTTTAGATTATTCTACGTGTAGGATGAAACCAAAAGGTAATCCTATTTCAGTCTTTTGGGGTGATCGCATAAATAGGATGGATGGGAGCGACGTACGTAGAACGTTGATGACTACTTAAAAGACTAAGGCGCTTTATTCTTAAAAATCGATACAGTCCGTTTACATATGAATAAGTGTTTAAACTTGAATGTCAGAGGTAAATTTATTTTTCTATTATTGGGCGCCAAATTCATCTGTTATTAAAGAGATTAAAATTGCAACATCTGTCGAGCAAGCTATTTTATATGGAGTAGAAATAACGTTCTTTATGGGCTAAAGAAACTTCAAAGCGGATCTTGCATCGTTAAAATATATTACGTACATATATTTTTGGTATTATCTGTCAGGGAAAACTTTTAAAATAAGCTAGATGAAAATATATATTTGCTGGGTGGTTGGATCAGAGGTAAAAGCTTTAAATATATAGGTATTAAGCTTTTGATAAAACAAAAATTGCGTTCCTATTCCTCATTTGTTTAGGCAGATTTTTTTATACCGTTATCTGATTTATCGAATATTGTTGAGCATTCCATCACTTTTTACATCTACAATTTTTTTAATACCAAATATTCTTACTAGGTTGCTTGTGCCTATGCGTGCGTGCGCGCGTACACATGTTTGGATAGGTTCGAGATATGTATTTGAGTACACTAAATATGCAGGAAGCAATGCAGAAGCCATTTAAAATGCGGACAGTTCCAGTGAATTATAAATAATGATTGAGTAACACTCGAGATATTTACGTTGTAAAAATATATATTTGTCGATCATTGTGCGTATATGTACGGGTTGAAATATATGAAATATAAATAATTATTGCTCGTACTCAAAAAGAAATACAAGCTCGTCTGAAATATGATGCAGTCACTTAAATCTCTATTTCATGTGGTAAGGTTGAGCGTGGAGTTGAATGTAAATTTTTCTTGCTTTACACGGCGTGGGTGTAGATCCATTCGAGGTGCGAGGAGACACGCGTGTAAACGGTCGGATAATCAGTGAGAGCACATCCCCTAGCCCAGGATACGAGACCAATAAGTGTTCCCTGAACGGTCAATGGTCCACCGGAGTCACCCTGTCGTGAAATTACAGGAGAATAATATTATATGTTCCTACGATATGATATCGAATAAATATGGTTGTAAGAAGTTTTGATTCTTTGCAATTCGAAAACTTTGTTTCCTTTACACAGTATCGATCGTTCGCATTACCAACTAATCTCTATTCAGACATCTTTGTATATCATATTTTACCATGATTTCTACAATCAGTAAAACTCTCAAAGTGACTTACGTGGCAAGATCCTTTTTGGACGGTTGGGTCAAAGGCGCAAACTTGTGAATCGTACACGTTGTAGTACATCTGTTTGTACATGTATTTACAGTACTCCTGGTGAGCAATGTAGATGTTCACGCGTTGTAAACGTACGCTCGTGGGTCCGCCTTGCTGTAATTGTATAACATTAGTACCCATTAAATTAAACGAGTGGGTTTAGACTGGAGGTTCTCATTCACCTTCCTTTTATGTTCTATTACTCGGATATTTTTTGTTCTCTTACAAAATACAAATAGGAACTGCAAAGCTAAACTTACGAAGAGGTTGCCCCATCCGGAGACCACTGCTACGTCATTGGCATTGACAACCATATCGGCTTCTGGTAGAGTAACGAAAGACACGTGTTGCGTTTTCACGAACGGTGTCTTTACCTTTAGAAATTAAACAAATACTATGCATGAGATTTGTATATCACTTTGCGTTCACCATTTACAAACTTGTATTCGTCATACTTATATTTATGTTTAATATCGATCTAGCAACTTTGCCCAAAGTGATATGCTTAAAGCGTTAATATTTTTTATAAAGTTATACAAGTAAATTTTACGCATAGAAAACAATTCTCAAATACAAGTATCAAAAGATATACAATTGGTTACCTTTAGCAAGGCAACGTCGTTCTTCCATGAGTCGGCAGGGTTGTATTCTTCATGAACAATGATGGCTGCGACAAAATGTTCAGACCTCGGTTTTCTCAAGTCGACGGTACCAGCAATAACTTTCAGAGCCGAAGGCGAGTTTCTGTAAAACAAATGTAACGAATTTTTAATTATATTCTATTCTACTTGTGTATAACACTTAGTAAATATATGAAAAGCGAATGTGAAAAAAAATACACTTGATGAATAAAACGTAGACAGAAGTTGTTTTTAAATCTTAAAAATAAAATACATTTGGTAAATAAAACGTAGACAAAAGATGTTTCTATACTTTGAACGTAAATACGTAAAAAAAAAATACATTTGGTCAATAAAACGTAGACAAAAGATGTTTCTATACTTTGAACTGAAATGTGGTTCCAGAATATTGCGTTTCCTCTGTAAAATATTGTACATATTTACCCCGCTACGCAGTGGGCTGCAGTGATCACGTAATTTTCGTTGAGGATGGAACCGCCACAGAAGTGCATTGAAGATGCAACTCGTTGAAGAGATACCTAAAAAAAAATCCGAAATTAATGCACACATTAATTGTAATTTATTTCAGTCCAACTATATTTATGCTTGATACAAAAATGACAATTTTGTAATCTCTTTACGGTATAGTAGGATTGATGGAACACTTATACATCATCAATTTTCTTATGTAATTTTGTTTAACTTATAAAAGCTGAATTTGTGACCTCAATTTACCTGGTATGGGATTTCACCCGGTTTAGCATCTCGACCATTGACGATCCTTGGGTCATTGAATTGCAATACCGCAGCTGAAATAGAAGAATGATTTTTAAACATTGTTAGGATTTACGTATGTCGTATCTTTCAACTTTCGAGAATCCACAGCAAACGCAAATTCTGTCTCATTCCTCTGCTTTATGAACACGTACGTATTTTATGCAATTTATTTGACAAATATATAATTTGATATTTTGAAGGTGTATAAAATGTTAATGGATTTAAATAATGATAGAGTCTGACAAATGTATTTTTTCATTGAATAGAAATAGAGGCAGAAAGCTCTCGGTTTGTTGTATTGCTTACCTTCGGAAAATGCCACAAGCGCAAGAAGGAATAACGCTGACGACGCCATGGTTCGTGTTGTTTGAATCGATGGCGAAGTGTGTTTCGAAGTAGCGTTGGGAGCAGTATTTTATATGCTTACGAATGTGAGTACATCAAAAGTAACGATTTTGTGATTGATAAACCCGCTGTCCATTATAGATTATAGTCCATTATAGATTGGATTAAATTCCGATCGAGTCAGATTACGATGATTAATTACTTTTCGATAAGTACTTGCTCTTATTCGCTGGTAATTTTAGCTGCAGTGATTTTTTTTTTATTCCTATAATCGGCGCACGTGTAAATGTTTTTATTTTCGATCACCTATCTTGCTGCTTCGATATTCAGTCCATGAGTCGCAAATACGAAAACTCAACTGTATTCTTTCGTGTCGTTGTAATAGTAGTGCAATTAAAGTTTTGTCACAAGACAAGGTACGTCCGTTTCAGTTATTCTGAGAAAACAGTCTTTTCTTCTTTGAAAGTTGCTTTGTATTTTAAAATAACAAATCGTGACGAGCTTAAAGTAAAATTCTTCATTCAAGGCAAGTTGTAGAAAGATATTCCCACAGTTTTTTAACTGATTTTCGATTTTTGCACGAATATACATGTCTATTTTATAAAATTCTAAAGTTTATATACTACACAGTGAAAAGAGTAAATATCTTTGTTAGGTACTCTAAATTCTTTTTAACTTCGTTATGATTCAATGATACCTAATTCTGTTTTTACACGATAGATACGTTCCTGAAAAATACGTGTAATAAAAATTCGTGTAAAAAAATATCTCCAATGGCGCAGTTATAAAAATAAAAGTAAAGCAAAATTTTCTTCTTAAAATTTGGGTCGACTATGTTAAATCAAAATAAGTCGTGTAAAAAGAGAATTACATTTTTTTCCTTATTCGTGTTACATCAAAATCATGTAAAAGAAGTTTGTGTAGAAACGGAATTGGGTGTATTTACATTAAGTACACGTTTTTTTTTATAAAGAAATGTATGATAAAAGATTTACCATGCTTATTTAATTCTAACCACATTTTTTTCGTGTGATATTTTGTATATTTGGATTTCTCTCGCTATTATTATAAGTAGATACAGCAGATGTAGCACACTATTTGGGAATAACAGTCAACTGCGTTACATATTATCTTAAATCTTGAGTTAGAATATTTAAAAGTGCGTAGTTTTTTGAAGCATCCCCCGCATCCGCTTGTCTTTCATCAAATCAGTGATGCGTAGCCTCGGATTTTCCCGGTTTATCTTAATCCCGTCTAAGGCTACCCTCCTTTTGCAATATCACTGTGATAAGAGACGAGTTGTAGACGAAAATTCTTACGAGCACGTGGTTTTTTAAAGAGATCATTCTTTGATTATTTATATCGATCGCAAGAATGTCTATTAGCTAATCAACCGATCAATGTCTGGCGAGCTAAACGGATTTGGATGTTCAACTATAGATTTCTTTGCGATACGATCGTCGCGTGTGCAATATTTGTTTTATAAATATTAAAAACAATCAACAAACAGTCGGAAAGCTTATATCGTGCGAGAATAAAGATATTGTATTTTGAATGTATCACTTTATTCCTTTGTCGGCTGTATGTCAATAAATTTAAAGGGTTTTGTGTTATCAGGCACGACTAATATACATACATTGTCTTTAGTAATCCCATGCCATGAAATATTTAACTTTACTGTTCCTATTACTGTCAAAATACTATTATTTATTCCTCTAAATCGATTCACCCATTCTATCGCTCGATTAATCGCTTGGTCTAGAATATATTTTTGCTGAATAAAACTTGTATCGTACGCTACCTGTATCTAAAATGTGTCGAATTTAAAAGACTCATCAGATTCACTGGTATTGCAATAATAATTGGTGACGCTTTTCTGAAATTTGTCACTTATTTCACTTATGCTAGTAATTTGAGACGCACTCTACCTCCTTTTTCCGGGCAGTCGTTTAATTGGGGAGTTGTATTACCATGTTGGAAACAAGCGTCCACTGCAATTATAACATTGCACTTAATCTTGTAGTACTCCGTACTGCATGATTCTCCTTTTCACTCGTATCTCAGACATCGATGATGGCATCGTGTCGCGTGTTTTTCGCACTTACGTCTCTACGCGCAACATGATTTCTTCCATTCCTCCGAGATGCTCTGAGAAATCCTCAAAACATCTTACTCCAGCCTAGTTTTGCAGCTGGTAATCAGGAATGCCACGAATAAGACAATTGAACCTCTTCGATCGATATTTTATTTCCCAGAATTATTTGTTCCTGGAAATATTCACTGAATTTTTCACTAAGACTCCATGTTCTGTTTTAAAATTGTCTTCTGCGCGATAACTTGTTCGAACGATGATCGAATATTTAACCTATTGCGCACAATATCTCATCAGCTGACAATTGTAGGTGATTAGATTTCGATTGAAACCATTTCATTGCTCTACCCTTCAATTTTGACCCAATCAGAATTCTGGTCAAATTGTCATTGAGCTGATAGGTTTCTCTAATTAATCGGACTTGCGCGTTCCATTTTTTCAAGGCGTCACCACTGCCATTGAAATCACCGATCAAGTCAGCAATCATTCTCACACTGGGACTTTTCTGAACACTTGGGCTTGATGTGGCAGATAAAGATCCTCTCCACAATCCTCCCTCACGACGATATAGGGCAAGTTTACGTTTCATGATTGCGGCTTCTCATCTCAAAAAGGCTAATTCGGCTTGTATACCTAAGCCTTCTGTACTTGGCGTGTCTCCATCCACGTTAAGATTTGCCATTGGTATCTGATTCACTAACGATTCGCCAGACACGTTTGAAACATTTTCGAGATGTTCCCTTGCGTCGATGTTTAACCGTTTTGCTACTTTCCCACTAGCACTTGAAATATTCGCTATACTTTGTTTTCGATTTGTCGAACATCTTATAAGTTCGTTTTCCGATTCCGTTGTGCGGTAACCTAGTGCACGTAACTCGTCTTTCAATTATATCACTGTCAGCTTATCGATGTTTGACATTTCACTATTTATCGCGATTGGGTAACCACTATCACTGTTTGTACCTTTGCACTACGAATGCCAAAATGACAAAAACGATGTTTCGATTTCGATTTAAAAACCGACGTCTCGATTTTAATTCTAATACAGCGGGAGGAGAAGTGAGAAAGACTAAAGACTACTTTATTTGGACGTGTTAGGTACGATTAAGCAGATAAATATAGAGATATATGAGACTATGAAAATGTTTCAATCTGTTACACTGTTATGCTTCTACTCACTACCGCGATCGGTTTCTCACTGCCTAACTAAATGTAGGCCTGAAGAATTTGGTTTCTCACATGCTGCACGTAGACTCATATGGATATAAAGGGGCGCCTTATGTCCACTTAGACTTCTTCGATCGAAAGGCGCCTCGTGTCCGCTCTAGCCAGTACTATTTATGGGCTCTTATCGCCTTATTTTTTAAAAATGCTTAAAAATTGTAGTAGATTGAACTGCAAGTAGAACTTTATTCACAAAACGCAAGTACACGAATAAAAATCATAGATCATGAATAAAAATCGTGGCACTTGATGTATGAAGTATTTAATGGAAGAAGATGAGAGGCGGCAATCATTATGTCGTATTTATGCCATTTGTCCATATACGAGTCGTATACCTAACACAATGAATTGCTCTCATCAAATTTCGAATTATATCGCAAGTTATGTTTCGCTGCTGCAAATCACTTTCTTTCAAGAACGATGTAAAAACTGACCTAGGGATACTTTTCAAAAATATCTGTGTATAAATTAGTATACAATTTCAAATTTTACAATATGCAATGCGTTTCATTGGCACGCACGACTATTTACTCTTACCGTTTGACGAGCGCCAATGTTTATTTATGTTATTAAGCAAAAGTAGTAAGCGGAAATGAAGTCGCAGTTATATCTGTCTCGCACGATACATTCATTATCTGGTTTATCCGTTGTTGTTACTGATTATACGATCGGTCGTTCACCGTTTGCGATAAAGGAGATTATCGCCGGTGATATAAGCACACACGAAAATGCAATACCCTTTATTTATATTGATTAAATGCAATACATTGGATCTACATACGACCGTAATGTATTATATGATAAATGGTTATTGCGCGGTATGCTTAATCTGATACTGAACGTTGTTACGCGAGAGTGCAGAATATTTCCTTCTAATATTCGTCTGCGTGTTACTTATATATCTCTAACATCTCGACCCGAGACGAAAAAAATGAGAAACTGAAATAGAGCAAGCCGGTGCTGGAGATAATAAAAAGTTCGTACTACATTTTCGTGCCGACCTTATCTACTGTGCAATGCTGTGTAATTTGTTATTTCGTAAAAAATAATAAAAATTAGAATGTTACGTGCAGCGTTGTCTGCATGCTACGAGCATCGAGTTACGTTTTATACGTACGTTTAAGAAAATGTTTTTTTACGAGTATTTTGATAGTGTAGATTCTTTCTTTTTTTAACGATAAATCAATACTTTATTATAATTCACGAAATGAATGTAAACGTGACTGCAAAAAGGAATAAAGTTGTGACGGTCTTAGTTTGTTCGTTGAGCACAGGTAATGCGGTTGGTGTACATCGAAATGTCATTTAATTCCACAGTCTATACATCTGTACATGTTTCATCTTTACTGATGGTAGTTAATTTGATAATATTTTGTTCGAAATTGCAACGATTAATTGATTACTTTTGAAAGTACAATTTGTATTGTTTCAATAAAGCGCTATTACGTGGATTATTAGGCGGAGATTTTTATCATTATTAGTCATGTTTACATAACTATACTCGCTAAATAAATATACATTTCGTCTGTGAACATTCACTTAAATGCATTTAATATTATAGGTGTGCAATTTATACATGTTCTGTACAACCACGAAGCTTTATAATTACGCGATTTTTTATAGATACGTGGTCGACGTGGTACTCTTGTGTATATACTGTGTGTATTTAATGAGATTGCTACTATTTCACTTTAATATAAGGTTTCTTGATCTTGATATATATATCTATGTATACACACATATATATCGAGAAACCTTATATTAAAGTGAAATAGCAACAATCTCTATTAAATATACATATGACTGAAAAGCTTTATGTACATGCAGTTGAAATGTACAAAAACATATATCATCATATTTTGGTTTTGGAAAATTTATAAAATGTTAATAGTCATTCTAATAAGGTGCAAGATTGGATTCCTAACAAATTTTGAATTACATATAATTACACTTTGGAGCATCAAATATATTTCATATTTATTAGAGTGCCACATTTTAAAATTATTATTTCTTCTAAGCCGTAGAGATTTCGATAAACGCATTAGATGTACCACGGTGTTTATTATTAATCGTATTTGTTGGACTCTGAACTTCCTATCACGTGGAGAAACGCTAAATGAATCAAGATAAGTGATATATCAGGAAATATTTTCCTTATTGGCGTACTTCTTCGTCGAAGTGCTTTGTTTGACAGAATACAATGTTTCACTTTTAGGAGCGTGTTTACTATAGTTTCGGTTAAATAACCAACAATATTATTTTTATGTTGTCCGACGTTCTTACGGATGTTGCGGTTTATATTGATGTCACGAAATTTTTATGTGATGAATTATCTGTGGATATGAAAAGAAGATACGAACTTTGGTATAAACGGGCCCATGCCTTATTCCTCTATCTTCCCTTCGTTCCTCTCGATTTGGGGGAAATGTTCCCCATCGCTTGGAGGAAATCTGGCACATGAGATATAGGATAAGGGAACAGTTTAAAAAAGGTGAAAATAAAGGTGCACGCTTGTACTAGATTAAATAGATATCAAGTATGTGCTTTACTTATTTTGCAGTATTGTATAGAGTAGCTTTCTTATAAGGTACGTGTAATATAATATATCTTTAAAGAGTATGGCGTCCCTCAAATATTTTCTGCTATGCCATTAGAAGAAAAATGTGAGGTATTTCGAATTTGTCAGTGGATCTAACCGTTTTAATGCTGACAATTACAGTTTATTTGCATAAAATTATTTATGGTTTTACAATTTATCTATGGATATATACGTTATTGCGATGTACGATTTGTTAGTTTTTCTTATTTGTTGTATGTACGCTATGCGAATCTCTCTATTTCAACAAAATATTTACATATGTATTTTTAAAAAAGGTAAATCCACGCCAGTTATCGTGCGGTTTAAACATTGATTTCTTGGATTCTCCTTACTATCAATTTATATAACGTTGGTTTACCTATCTGAACTTTGCTAGCACTAAATGTATACATAACTTGTTCAACCTGTACTATACAAAAGGTCGAGGTACTAATCTAAAATTATCCATTATATCATGATGATCTGAGGCCTTGCAGCAATATCACGATCTGCTCGTATTCGGTCAGTTAAAAAACTCTTTAGATTATTCTACGTGTAGGATGAAACCAAAAGGTAATCCTACTTCAGACTTTTGGGGCGATCGCATAAATAGGATGGATGGGAGCGACGTACGTAGAAAGTTGATGACCACTTAAAACACTAAGGCGCTTTATTCTTAAAAATCGATACAGTCCGCTTACATATGAATAAGTGTTTAAACTTGAATGTCAGAGGTATCTTTATTTTTCTATTATTAGGCGTCAAATTCGTCTGCTTTTAAAGAGATTAAAATTGCAATGTCAGTCGAGCAAGTCATTTTATATGGAGTAGAAATAATGTATTTTATGGACTGAAGAAACTTCATAGGGGACCTTGCATTGTTAAAATATATTACGTAGATATGTTTTTGGTATTATCTGTCAGGGAAAATTTTAAAAATAAGCCAGATTAAAATATATATTTGTTGGGTAATTGGATCAGACCACGTAAAAGCTTTAAATATATAGGTATAAACCTTTTGATAAAACAAAAATTGCGTTCCTGTCCTTTATTTGTTCAGGTAGATTTTTTTTATTGTTATCGGATTTACCGAATATTGTTGAGCATTCTATCACTTTTTACACCTACAATTTTTTTAAAACCAAATATTTTTACTAGGTTGCTTGTGCCTGTGCGTGTGCGTACGCGTGCACGAGTGTGTGGATAGGTTCGAGATATGTATTTGAGTTGTACACTAAATAAGGTGGAAACAATGCAGAAGCCATTTAAAATGCGGAAGGTTTCAGTGAAGTATAAATAATGATTGAGTAACACTCGAGATATTTACGTTGTATAAATATATATTTGTCGATCATTGTGTGTATATGTACAACTGGGAATATATGAAATATAAATAACTATTGCTCGTACTGAAAGAGAAGTACAAGCTCGTCTGAAATATGATGATAATGGTGATAATCACTTAAAATCTCTATCTTATGTCGTAAGTTTGAGCGTGAAGTTGAATGTAAATTTTTCTTGCTTCACACGGCGTGGGTGTAGATCCATCCCAGATACGAGGAGACGCGAGTGTAAACGGTGGGATAATCGGAGAGAGCACATCCCAAACCCCAGGATACGAGACCAATAAGTGTTCCTCGAACGGTCAATGGTCCACCGGAGTCACCCTGTCGTGAAATTACAGGAGAATAATATTATTTGTCCCTATGGTATGATACCGAAGAAACATGGTTGTGAGAAGTTTTGGTCCTTTGCAGTTTGAAAACTATTCAAACGTCTTTGTATATCACATTTTTCCATGATTTGTACAATTGAATTGCTTATCGTATATTCGAAGATAGTTCTACGTACAACAGAAAAGAGAGGGTAAAGTGACTTACGTTGCAGGATCCCTTTTCGACGATTGAGTCAGAGGCACAAACTTGTGATTCGTAGATATTGGCATACAGTTTATTGTATACGTATTTGCAGTACTGCTGGTTAGCAATGTAAATGTTCACGCGCTGTAGACGCGTGGTCGTAGGTCCGCCTAGCTGTAATTGAATAACATTAGTATCCATTACAAAGCTATTTGCGCATTCATGAACTCCTACTTTAAAAAGCTTCTACATTATTGCGATATTATAACAAATATATACTTTTTTTTTTATACGTAAATTAAAGGAGTTGATTTAAACCGAAGATCGTCATTCACTTTTCTTTTAAGCTCTATTACTTGGATATTTTCTGCTTTCTTAGAAAATGCTGATATTAACTGTAAAATAAAACTTACGAAGAGTCTGCCCCATCCGGAGACGACTGCTACGTCATTGGCATTAACAATAATGTCGGCTTCTGGGAGGGTAACGAAGGATACGTGTTCCGTTTCCACGAACGGTGTCTTTACCTTTAAAGATTAAACAAATGTAAGCATGAGAGTTGTGTTCACTTAGCGTTTACCCTTTACAAACTTGTATTCGCCACACTTATGTTTATGTTCAATATTGGTCCAGTAAGCTTTATGTCTGCGTATATACTTTATTTTGTAATTAATTATTCGAATTTGCCCAAAGCAATATGATTAAAGCGTTAATTTTTCTTTTTGTATGAAAGTGAATTTTACATGCATAGAAAAAATAATTTTCAGATACAAGTATTAAAAGAAGTACAGCTGGTTACCTTCAACAGAGCAATGTCATTTTTCCACGAGTCGCTAGGCTTGTATTCTTCGTGAATAATGACAGCTTCGACATAATGTTCAGATTTTGGTATCGTCAAGTCGATGGTACCAGCAACGACCTTTAGTGTTGCAGGCGATTTTCTGTAAAACAAAAATATCGAATATCAAGAAGTATTCTATTTTGCTTGTGTATCATACTTGGCAAATATATAAAAAATAATATTAGGGAAATATGTTTTACGTATAACGCATAGTAAGAGTGTTTCCACATTCTAAAGTGACATTTGATTCCAGAATACAGTGTTTCTTCTGTAAAATATTGTACATATTTACCCGGCTACACAGTGGGCTGCAGTGATGACGTAGTTTTCGTTAAGAACGGATCCGCCGCAGAAATGCTTCGATGATGGAAGTCGTTGGAGAGACACCTAAAAAAAAACCGAAATTAATGTTATTGCAGAGCATATATTCTTACGTTTCATATGAAAATGACAAATTTGTAAACTCTTTACGGTGAAGTAGGATCGATGGAACACTTATACATCATAAATTTTCTTATGTATTTTTGTTTAACTTATAAAAGTTGAATTTGTGGTCTCCATTATTACCTGGTACGGGATTTCACCCGGTTCAGCATCTTCACCATTGACGATCCTTGGGTCGTTGAATGGCAATACCCCAGCTACAATAAAAGAATAATTTTTAAACATTATTAGGACTTAAGTATGTCGTATCTCTCAACTTTCAAGAATCCAAAGCAAACGTAAATTCGGATTTATATGTTTTATGAACACGTTCGTATTTTATACAATTTGTTTGAAAATTATATAATTTGATATTTTCAAGATGTATAAAATGTTAATGCATTCAAATAATGGTAGAGCCCGAAAAATGTATTTCTTTATTGGATAGAAATAGAGAAAGAAGGTTTTCGGTTTGTTGTACCGCTTACCTTCAGAAAATGCCACAAGGGCAAGAAGGAATAATGCTGGCAACGCCATGGTCCGTGTTGTATGAATCGATGGCAATGACTGTATCGAAGTAGCGTTGAAATCAGCATTTTATATGTTTACGGATGCGAGTATCTTGAAAGTGGAAATTTCGTTATTGATAATTCTCATAGATTAATTTAGATTAGATAAGGCTGAAATTTTTAGTACGTCAGCAATATTATTTTTCAATTGAGCTAGATTGCGATGTTTAATTATTATACCGTAGGTACTCATTCTTATTTGCAGGTAGTTTTACAAGTACCTATTTTTTGTCTATTCCTGTAATTAGTGTCTATGCAAGGATACGTGCTGCGACATTTACGTGCGCGAATTTTTTGGCTTCTATATTCTAACTGTCAGTCGTAGATGCAAAACCTAAACTGCGCTCTTTTGTTTTACAGTAACAGAAGTGCAGCAAGAATTTTGCTTAAGGCAAGGTACGTTAACTTGTGTTATTTTGAAGGAAAATCTCTACGCTCTGTTCAAAGTTTTCCATTTTAAAAAGGTAATCGGTGACAAGCGTAGAATAAAATGAATGATGAATGGTAAATTGTAGAACTGGAGGCTTTGTTTGATTTTGTTTTAAAAAAATGTATATCCTTATTCCTATAAAATAGTACTATACTTATTCAGCACATTAAACACGGTGAGCGCGCTTGCTATGTTTTCCAAATCCTTGCGACGTTGGTATTCATGTTATGTCGACATTGGAAACAGAAAGAAATTTGAATAAATGATAACATTGCTGTAATATTTTACATATTCAAGTTTATTCCGTTATTAATGTAAATAATTACAACCGATGTAACAAGCTGTTTCTAAATAAGAATTAATTACGTTGAACATTACTTTAAGTCTCAACGAGGAACTTCCAAAATTGCGTAATTTCATGAAGCATTGCGGTACCCAATAGTCCTTCATCAAATCGGTGATTCGTAGCCTTGGATTTTCCCGGTTTATCTTATCCTGTTTAAGGGTACCTTCCTTTCGCAACTTTAAAATACTTGTGATAAGAGGTGAGTGGTGAAAGGAAATTGTTACGGGCAAGTGGGTTTTTTTTTAAGAATTATATATCATGTATCTTAGAGATAATGATCGATGCACTAAACAGATTGTAACATTTCGCTATAGATATTTTGGTGAGGAGTTTGTTGTGTATATGCTTGATACTGGTGCTGCATAAATGTCAAATTCGAACAATAAAGAAGTAAAAGGTTCATTTTGTGCAAGAACGAAGGTTCTGTATAGGGAGATGAATCACTTTAGGACTTTGTTGGCCGAATGTATACATTTAGAGACAATACATTTAGAGATTTCGGCATTTCTTTGGCGTTGTTATAATGATATTCTGATTTTTTTTCAACATTTGAATGTTACATTCAAACAATACTAACGAGTTGTTGTTGTTGTTTCTTGGATTTCCGGCATCGACTTCTGTGGTCATTTTGCCGAGTTTACTACTAACGAGTTACGAGGTATTTTGCAAATTGTAACACACAAAACTCTACATAGAATTTAATTGATAGAACTGAATTACGTTGCAGGACTTGAACGGTACTATTGGTATTTAACCCTATATATAATATTGAAGATATTGGATACTCTGTATAATTAATAACTTTGACTCGATTTCGGTTCATATTACAAGTTATGTTTTGCCGCTGTAAATTACTTTTATTTCATAAAGATATAAAAATTCGTTCAGTATAATTTCTCTCTTTTGCACGCGTAAAAATTAGTATTCCATTTGTGATTTAAAAATTTCCAACGTCTTTCATTTATACACGTGATTTTTTGCGCTGAGCGGCTGATCAGCGTCAATGTTTATTAGCATTATTGAGTAAAATAGTAAGCAGAAGGAATATTGCAGTTGTATCTACCTGGAATGATACGTTCGCCATTTGCTTATCTGCGGTTACTATTGATTATACGATCGATCTGTCTTCGATAATCTGTCTACGATAAAAGAAATTATTTCCGGTGATATAATTGTACACTAAAAGGCAATACGATTTATTTACATTGATAAAATTCAATATATTGGATTTACATGGCGCTATTTTATTTGATAGGATAAATGTTTATTACGTGCTATATTTAATCGGATACACAATGCTTTTACGCGAGAGTGCAGAGTATTTTCTTCTAACTTTCTGCCATTTCGTACGTGTATCACGTATGTATATATATATTCCAATCATCTCGGCGCGACGCGAAAAAAGTAAGGAACGAGAATAGCGCATGACATCGCTAAAAATATTAAACAATCTTTGTATTATATTCTTGTGCTAGTTTTATTCGTTGTGTAGCGTTGTATATTTTTTTAATTCGTAAATAATTGTTTGTTAAGGCTAAATGAACGCAAATGGATAGATGCGCACTATGTTCCTGGTACAGCTTTTATAGGATACGGTTACATTTTAGACGTACGTCTAAGAAAATATTTACAATTAATTTGATGCAAATGTTATTAAATCTCTATCAAATACTAAAATATGTATACTTATTGTATTATTCAGTTACAGCTATTTAGAAATTAACATAGAGTATAACTGTAATTTTAATTTAGAATTAGTCGTATAATATTTACAAATTTGTGTGTACTTTGAACACTACTGGAATTGTAATATAATGATTCTAAGCGTTGTACGGACACGTGGTAGAGTGTATGTATGTCAGGCCAAATACGTTGAATACCTCGTGGTACTAAATCTTTATGCGAACGTTATTAGACGGTTAGGGAAGCATAGTTTCCTCTGTGTAACATACCAAATTATTTAACCCGGAAAATATGTTTCAGCTCCAAATATCTAGGTATTACATTGCACCTGTAGGGCAAATTTAAAGAGCATTATGTAGGACATATTACCTCTTTGATTTACATTTTGTTTTACGCTGAGTCTTTAGATTAACCTTAATTTATCCAAAATTGTTATCGTAAAAAAGTTTTAATAATCTCGTAGTCAATATTGATATTTAGTTTATATTTTGCACTTTGATAGACAGCATAATCCAAATTCTAGGTTTTGCGCAAACCATTGCTACTAGAAGCATAAGTAAAATAAGTAGTTTAACATTTATCAGAGAAAAAGCGAAAAGATCCGCAAGCTATGTGAACGTAAACAGGTTTTTGTAAATAATATACCAGTTTTTGATATACAAAAGGAGATTGTACTTTAGTCATGTTCTGTTTCGTAAAAATCGTGCTTTGAATTACGATCCTTTATGTACTCTTTTCTATACCAATTTCTTTATGGATTGTTTATCATTTATTATTTTGCACAAATGTTCTGAGTTTTTGGTGATTGCTAATAACCGTAGAAATCATTGGTCGATGCTTTCCAGTTCATGGGACATCAGTAGAAACGAGAGCAACACGTGAACCCCTCGAGAGGATGGCGTATTGATCTTACGATGCCAGCTGACTTGCTATCCCGTTCCATTCCACATTATCCTGCTTGATTCTGGTGTCAAAGAATGGGTAATTGCCAACAAGTTGGTTTGAATCCTTATTTTATTTTCAAATTAACGATTGCGATTACGTTTTATCGATATCCTCTAAGTCGTTCCTAACTTTTTGCTTACATTGCAATGGCATTCTCGTCCTCCAGAAAGTAGTTTATAAATTGATATTGGTTTCAAAGCTAATTTCAAAATTAACTTTCTTACATTATTAAGTTCCAGTGCCGTATATCGATGTATAAAGTTGTGCATCGAGTTGCTTATATATTGGGGAAGATTTTATGTTTGTTGTTTAAAATATTTTGATGCGAAACTTTACACTGCTTTCTTGTCTTATAGAATAATAGATTCCTTGCCAGAGTAAACACTTCATTAACTGCGGTAAATGGAGCCAGTCCTAAAAAATGCGGGTCTAATGTGCAAGAAAACTTCTCAAGCAATGTCACTGTTTAGGAGGATTTTCCGAGTTTAAACTCCACGGAAATTTGCTCTTACCTCCTCTGATAATTCGTCTTTGTTGTATAATAGTTTCTTTTAACTCTGAATGTACGCTGTGCGTACGTTAATGTTTTATTTCTCTTGTAACACTCACGTCTGCAAATTAAGTCTGTATTTTTATTTGTATAGCTTGTGGTAATTCATGCACGAAATTAAAAATACGAAGCGTCTTATGCTTAAAATTCCAATTAAACTTCTCCAATACAAATTCTTTTTTGTGTTCAGAATTATACTTTGTAATTTTTGAGCGTCGTTATAGTACTTCATTTCTAGAAATAACGATTCCTATGATTATATATTACTTATCCTACAGCGAGGTTTATGAAATAATAAATTTGCAAGACAAGTTTCTTATACATCATGTGTGCATGTCGTTTCAATATTATGACATTATTCAGCCTGTTGTAACGAAGAAATATGATATTTAATCTAGCTTTCATCCTTTGCCACTGCTTACCTTTTTTCTTATACATTCGTAACTGTAATTATTAATTCTTATTATGAATGTTTACGATGAAAGAATCTCGTTAGCCCGCTTACCTAATTTTCGGCATTGATTGCTAAGGTAATTTAAAGTAAGTTTAAGGTACGCTTCAACCAGCGAAAGAAGCCTCTTATTGGAATAAGTATTCGCAGCATCACTTCGTTTCCTTTGAAGTACTTTTCTATGAACGGCCGACGCGTACGTCTCCTTTAAGGTCCTATCTTCGTAGCATTTCTTTCGTTACTCGAGACAAAGATTTGCCGCCATCTCCGAGACTTCATTGATTATTCAGCGGGGGGCTGAGAAACCGCGAACAAAAATAAGAACAAGATACAATAAAATTTGTAACAGAGTCGGGTTTGCTCATTCTTAGGGACACGATTATTACTCTCAGTTATTGCAGACTGTGTCATCTCCAGTGAGCGCATCTCCAGTTGCATATTGTTAAGAAAGCCTTACCAGTTATATTATAAACAGCGTGTAATATTCCTCGAGAACATTTACAAAAAATGTAGCGTTGGGCATGTGCCAATGCTACTTTTGATGTATTTGAAGCACAAATACGTGTTTGAAGACAAGTCTTGCTTTAAACTTGTAGTGAACTGGGAATTATATATGAAATATAAACATATCACAAAACGTCAAGCGTGTCATGGAAGTTACAAATATGTAAACTGCATGGATGACATCACAAAAGTAAAACATTGGAAAACACATTAGAATATACGATATATACTAAGAAGACTTGTCTGACCCATATTGATAAATAACATGTCACTCCATATTTATATCGATAAACCGCGTGTCGCATTAATTTTATTCAGATTTCGTAAAGGAAACCAGGCCTTGATTCTGCTTTAATAATTTATGATTTGTCGATGGATACGGCCCCATTAGAGATATGTATTTTGGGGTGGCCATGCAATCAGGGAAATTCAATTTCATGACATATGAGAGAATAAATGCGTGTTTCACAGTATTGGAATTTTGTGAAAACAGCAATCACAAATGAATACACGAGAGCGGTTAACCGATCATGCAAAGCATTGCGGATACCTGGATTACGGGCAACGATGGATTTCAGCCTGTCTGTGTAAACATGGTTGGCAAAATCGAAGTAGCGCGCACCATGTCGCCGTGTTGATGCTTCCAAAGCGGTATATTACGCAGATCGCAAAACTTGATTTTGTTGAAATTTCTGGGAATGTATCGGTAAGGTCCGCACTGACCATATTAATAAACACTTATCGTATGTTTATTAAAAAAGTGTATCAACGAAAGGGGAAAATACAATCTACTTGGATTAGAAATACACACATATTTACAGCTACTGTAAAGATCTGTATTCAAGTAGGAGCTCCTTTGTTTGTTCAATTTTCACTAGTGATCGCCAGATTTTAGAATTTATTACTTCAGAGTGAGGTTTTAATCGCCGAAGCCGTGGTACGCTTTTTACACCGGAAAATCTGGAAGTGATGGAAGGCACAGATTATTTTTTGAATTATTTGGAAATCTTTCCTAAGAAATTGAATAATGTGATTTACAAATTATGATAATCTCATTATTAGTATATGAAATACCTCGTGCCCGACCAAGCAAGATTAATTAAAATACGTTTTGCGCACGACTCGCCACCTACGTGAGCATCGACCGCATACTGTGCAGAGTCTTTGATCTGCTTCCGGCGTATCCACGGTGCTAATTAATACGCGATGCCACAGTCGCAATTTTACTTTACCTTATCCGTCAATGTATGAATTTTAATACCGAGCACTTTGTCGCTTTTATCTCTGCCCCGACATCAAACTTCTTCTAACAAATGTAACTCGTACCCTTGACAACATTCCAGCCATATTGTTGGTTTGATTAAATAAACCTTAATTTTCACATAAATGCACTTTTTATTTTAAAACCAACTATTTTGGGCAAAAGATAAAATTAATCATACTAAATAAATTACGTTATAAAGCTGTTGTCTAACTTTGAGTTATCTACCTGGTTATTTATCTTGCTTTCAATTGACAGGCAAATCTACGTGGGATCCTTTCTCTGAGCGAAAATATAAATACCATGGAGATGCAGATGATTGTCACTAGCATGCGTCGATGAAATTTAATATTTTACTCTGGTAACATATTTGAGCTGTGACGTTGTAGGCGAAACTGACAGCCGCCTAAAAATAAATATAAAAATAAACGAGAACTTTTGATATTTTCAATTTACTTTTAATTCACTTTATACATTAAAAAAAACCTAATGAAAAGCTTAAAAACGCAAGTTAGATTCTTTAATATCGTTGTAAGAAAAAATAATGGTTGGTAGGAAATCTGCGGTATTTGGTTTAAAGAACATGTAACTAGTGGTTCTAATCTTTCGTAGAATAGAATTATGTTTAGAGGTAATAATATTTGGCCTTTCTACGCATCATCCATATGGTCAGAGGTTTCGGAAAAGGGAATTCAGATCTGACTTGAATCTTCTAAAGGTACAGTTCAATGGATTTCGCCAAGCAGGTATTGCAAAGTAATATATGTGAGGGTTTTACGAGTTGCACAAAGTATTATTATATGTTGCCGAGTTCAGGGTATTGACAGGTTCAATAAGCATTTTTTATGGCACGTAATGTTACAAAAAACATTTTCTTCGCAATATTGACAATTTTAATAGACATATGATATATGTGAAACTCGTATGTACGTGGGATATGTTATGTGCCGCATTCAGTATTTTTGTATTCTTTTGATACAACAATTAATATTGAAAGTACTCAAAATTACGTTAGAAAATCCTTTATTATTATTATTGTTAATATTAAAAATTAAATGGCAATTAATTCATCGGATGAAATAGCATGTTATGATATGTACACGTGTGTGATAGTTATTACTAATTGAGTGTCTAATACGCTTCACGCCATATGCTCGTTAATCCAGTTGATGTAAGAAGAAACACGAGTGTAAACGGTAGGAAAAGTTGTGAGAGAGCAGGCTCTGGCCCATGATACGAGTCCAACTAGTTTTCCGTTTACGGTTAAGGGTCCTCCAGAATCACCCTGCCCCAGAAAAAAATCCATTTGTTAATTGAGATACATATTCATGAACATATTATAGATATTAATATAATTTTTAACATATTATAGTTATATCTAATTATTGAATCATATTGATTTAACTCGAGGCCCTATTGGCTGAACATTAAAGGAAATATTAAACATTCTGATACATTTATTTCGCAAAAGGCAGTTATAGTAATTAATAGGATCAATTGAAATTCATATTGTAATATTTGAAATATAACGTAGCAATCTTATGCTAATGTTTAAATTGTATAAAGCGTTACACGTGCTCCCGTAACGTTATGGAGTGGAGTTAAGGCATATGAAACACGATGGCAATTTCACCTTTGTCAAAACCGGCGAACTGCGTAATAAATCAGTACAAAGCACGGAAATTGCCATTAGAATACTAATTGCAATTACATTAATAATGGTGCTGCACGGAACAGTTAACGTATTTCTATGGCTAATTTACTTTAATTTACTTCAATAGAGATCTTGTACGTATAGCTAAGCGAGATTCGTCGACTGAAGTATTCTGTATAGTCACGTACCTTGCACGATCCTCTGCTAGTAGACGGGTCATTCGCGCACAGTTGAGATGTGTGGATATTCTTGGAAATCTTTTTGTATACGTTTTTGCAGTGATCGGCATCGGCTATAAAAATATTCACTCGCTGCAAGCGGTTGGAAACCGGACCACCCTCCTGTAATTATAAGAATCATTCTTAAAATATATGTTCTACACATAATCTATAATATAATTTTACGTCAATATTTCAATAATTTGAATGATCAAAGTACAATGACGGCGGTTAGGTTGAAATAACAATGAGACAAAAAATGAAAACCTATTACGTTTTAAAATTTCTCCTTCTCAGCACATTGACTGTATTGAATATAAAGGTTTAAATAATTTCCAATAATACATTATTGTTCGGAACAATACAAATGCTTATTTATTTTAAAAGTCATTTCAAATTTGTTTATTCCAATGCTCTATATCTTATTTTGTATTTAGTTACAGTGTAACTTATATATTTATATTGAAATTAGTGATATTTATGCAGATACAAGTTGATAAGGCTCAAATACGAATTGAGCAACCACTTATGCAATACTTTGTTATATGTTTCTTTTGCAACTTTTGAAGTATGTTCAAATGTGCTTGAGTTAGAAAACTGAAACCTACGTTGTTGTACATCTAACTTACCCAGAGTCTGCCATAACCAGACACCGTGGCTATGTCGGCGGCGTTAACGACTTCTTCAGGTTCGGGGAGCGTTGCGAAAGCTATTAGTTCTGATTTTACGAATGGAGTCCTTACCTGCAGAAAATTTCAACATTGCAATTACTTGTACATAGACATTTATTATAGCTTTTTATTATAGCCGAATTCAGGCAGACCAATGTTTAATATATTATTTTATAAGGATAAAGTCCTTTCATTGCCAATAATGTACATGTTACTTGCGCAAGTACTGCCCTAGATGAATCATATATGCAATTGATTTTGTTTTATATTTTTATACGTGCGAAAGGTTAAAAGCGAACCAGTAGAGAATCACTTCATTACGAATTCTTTTTTTTTTATATACTTAACACAAAGTTGCGCAAGATACATATTCATTATTCTTGTATGTATATCCATGTTGAACTCGTGATTTTATACTAATACGTCTAAAATTCTTACCCTGATTAAAGCGATATCATTCTTCCACGAATTGTATGGGTCATATTTTTCGTGATAAAACATCTTCTGGACGGCGTGTGTCGAAAGGGGATCATGTAAATCTATCGATCCAGCTACAATCAGGATATCGGAAGCATATTTGCTGGAAAATATATATTTTATTAGTATTCGGTAAGATCTTTTTCATTTGCAGTACACAGAAAACTTTTTTTAGATTTCTTGCGAAACGAGATATATTCACCTGGCGATACAATGCGCCGCAGTTACTACATAGTACTTGTTAATTATTGATCCACCACAGAAGTGACGTCCGCTAGCTTTGTATTGAAGGGAGACCTGAAAGTAATATGCTTAAAATATTGGACACAAATAATCACCTAGGGGACATAGTATCTCTGTGGCGCCATGCTCGAAATCAAATAATATATTATTATTTTGTGTGCGAGGTTTTTAAGTTTAAGTGTTTACATGGAATAAGGGCAGTCAGCGTGCCCCATAGTAGCGAGGGATGAAGGGGTAAAAAGAGTCGGGGGATAGAGTAATGCTTTAGGATATTTGAGGATAATATTCGTTATGCATTGCATGATTAGACGATTATTAGACGATTATAGAGAGATGCGAATAGCAAAAAAGTACGATGTCTGAAATTATCCTGCACTGTGGTTACTGCGCATGAGTAAAACTTGTATCGGTTACTTATGGTGAGTGAGATCATACTGCTATACCATTATTTTATCTACATGTAGGAGTAAAAATCCTTATTAATGCATTGTTATTAAAAGTGAACAAAATAAATGAAAAACCAATTCTTTGTGATATGTTAATTGGATTAGTCTATAAACTCTTTTTAACCGTATTCTTTGGTTCATTCTTTTGCTATATCAGAAGCAACTATGTTTTTTCAATTAAAGCTTAATCACTATATATGACAATCATAGTTTTTTCTCGATGAAAATACGGAATAATATAAAGAGGAAACGGTATTACGTTACGTTATATAGTCATGCGATCTCCATAAACTTTAATATATTGCAGGTTAAATACCGAATACTTTAGTACCCTTAAAGCTTTGACGTTCGCATTTTCTGTGTGGGTCAAGTGATTATTCACGAGCAGCTCACCTGGAAGGGAATTTCACCTGGCTGAGCATCCTCCCCGTTCACGATTCTTGGTTCATGCCTCTGCAGTACGGCGCCTTTATGCAAATGTAATAAATCCTATTTTAGAATGTATTATGAATCTGCACCTCGGCGATTGCGACCGACGCGACTTTTTAAATTCATTAACGGAATGGCTCTTAACTTCCCTTTCCGTTTAATATCGCGGCATATGCGGTTAACGAAATAAAACAACTCGGCATTTGAGTTCGTAATTGAATAAATTCCTGCTCCTGCATAAATAGCAAGATTACTTGCATGCTTGCTATTAGATCGAATGGAAATAATAAATTGACTCTCAACGTGCGATACCCTTCAAGGAACGTTGATAGCGAGGCATATTTCAATGACAAAATAAAAATATTTCAATGACGCTTAGAGCGGAAGTTATTTGTGGAGAAACGCTACTTTGTTCATGGTATTTATGTATCATAATAATGTTTGGATTTAATACGTTACCTTGCGAAGAAACGAACAAACTTATCGTAAGCAGACTCAAAGCTAACGCCGCCATTGTTCGTACACTTGGGAACAATTATCACGACTGTGCGGTAAGCGATAGGATCCTGGGATTTATATTCTTCGATAAGCGATTAGGTGCGATGTCCCCGATTCAACAACTACTTTGGAAAAAGCAGATTAGATTTGGCGATAATTTAACAAATTTGCGTGCTGTATCCACATTACATACGCCGACTGTGGACCAGTAATATCTGTCGTGCTCGAGGGACTGTCCGGTGGAGTCTGGTGAAAATCGGTGTAACGCATGATCGAACGATATTGTTTTTATATCTATGATCTGATGTTTCAGCTCTGCCTAGATTGGCAACTGTATTATGTAGATTAACTTTATTTATACATACGTAAATTTTAATACAGTTTAACAGTAAAAACATGTTAATGCTTTAATTATTATACAGTGGAGAAGAAATTATTTAAATCAAATGTATATTACATTGTCTGTCGAAATCATGGTGTATTAAAACTGTAAGTAGATAAAGAAAGCCTAACGAGGATTGTATAATTGCATGCCAAATTTATATTTTATTAGATGAAACACGTGAGTTAGCACGTATATGTTTATTACTATAATTACTTGAAATTCTCCTAAATACCGAGCGCTGAAGCAGACAAGAACCACTTTAAATTCTACGCAAGTGTTGAATGTTGTAAACTCTACTCTGTTGATCTTCAACTTCCAGCATAACTATAAAACTTTCACATTATCAATCCACAACAATTCTCCTTGATCGTACGTATTTATGGTATTATAAATTGGCAGTTCGTTAACCTGATTCCAAGTTAAACACAGGCTGCAAAATTATGAAATATCCACTTGTTGAACGCTTAATCGTTTTTTTTCATTTAATTTCATTGCTCGTGCGTATAAAGTTAATACTGTAAACAGAGGAAAGGTAATGCGGCAAGGTACATACGTGCAGGCATCACCGACATAAATCGATATATAACGTCGGATTTGAGTGATAGAATGACAAATCGTCAAAGCGGAACAGCTTTGAACGTACGTCCGTGGTGAAATTGGCCGTGGTCCAGGTACTTCGAATGTTCCATGCTCGCCGATAATACCCGAAACGTCGTTTCTCTTATGGCGCAAGCCAATGAATTGTCGCTGAACGTTTGTGCCTTTTCCTGAATCATTTGGCGGCGATTTTATTGGACCAGAAAGGATTCATAGACCGTCCGCCGAGTGTAACTGCGTTTCCAAGAGATTTACGATGTGCAACGAGACATTAGTTCCTTTGTGCTTCTGCGCTTTGGACCGACCGAGTGCCTTCAATGTCAATTTCTCACCACACCGTCTTTTTCCATCCTTTAATGCACACAGAGGAAATTAACCGTAGGTCCTACAAGCTTTTCCACCTTGTCTTCCTATTTATACATTGGCGCTCATAATGTAAATAGCGTAGGGCGCTCTTCCCGTGTTCTAGTGGCATGTAGAAAATAAAAAAAAATCGATTAAATCTAAAGTAAGGGTTAAGAAAAGGAGGACGGACGGGACGCGTATATTGTTCGTACATTTTGGACGTCTAGCAGCATTGGGCATGTCTCACCTTTTTCACAAAGAGAAGTCTGGTGATGTATGGAAAGCTTCAAGTATAAAACATCGTTCACTACTCTTGGATACCTTCTAGGGAGCTTTCATAAGTCCAAGAAGTAGCCTCGGGCCATGCGAAGTTATATAACCTGCAGGCTTTTGTACACTTTAACTCGTGGAACATTTTCACTTTTTCGAAACGACGTGTTGATGCAAGTCTAAGAAGCTTAGTGCATATTCCTTTCGAATCGTATTTATTTTTATCCTTTGTTTTTAATTGCTCTATAATAATAATGGTGCAAGCGTAGAGCGGAATAAATAAGATACTATAGTTCCAAGGTAGATTCTAATAAATTGCTAAATTGTTAAGCAACTGGAAAATGTTTTTTTATCTAATTACAAGTTGAAGTGCGAGCAGAGGTACGTAATTGTACTATTGAGATTCCTCAATTATTTTCGAAGGCTTATATATATATATATATAGGAATTTTAAACGTAATGTATTATAATTTACGTCAACGCAACGTCATGATTTCATTTCAGTTGTTAGTAAAGTCTATTATCTTTAAGTACCTACTTGAAGTTAATCTGCATCTAAATATTATCTATCAGTTGGAATTTCCAAGGTGGTATGTATCATTAAATACTGATTTGGTACTTTTCAAAAGTTCATGTTCGTTTGTATTCATATATAATTGATAATGTACTAGATTAACGTGCAAGAAATATTCCGCAATTGCATTAATCGGAAATATTCATTTATCGTAAAATTTATTCTTACTTTAAGTCAACATATACGGAATAATCACTCTTTATTTTCTACTTCTGAAAAGTTTTCTGGTATAGATCTTTAATGAAAATGTTGTTTTGCTGCGTACATCTGAAAGCGTAATAGTACAAAAATGCTATTCGAATAAAGCCTTCAAATATTTTAAGTATCCAGTATGACTAATTCTCTATTTATTCTCAACTGTTTCTCATGTCTGCTTTTTTCTAATTGCAAATTGGGAAATCACATTTTTTAATCGATCATTCACGAGCATCAATCAATTAATTCAATAATCAAATTTTTTCTCCTTAATAATGACAACTATATATAAAACCACGCATAGTATTCAAGTAATTCGTTTATCATTTTGCTAAATTTAAATCAATAAAGATTCTTTATCATTATATTATTATTCTAAGTGAATAAATTAAAATTATAAATAAGAGTGACCAGAAAGGCAGATATAAGTTACATTAACATATTTAGATATATGTTTTATTTTCATTTTATTATTTATTATATTTCGAGTGCAGGGGTTACAACCTATGCACTGTACATATTATACGTTAATAATTGTACATTTTTCTACAAATTTCGTTGTGCACTTGTACTATTAAATCTAAATGTTTAACATCTCTAGGGCTTATTAATATCGCTGAGTTTATCCATTTATAATAATAAAGTATTACCATGCCGTTTGTAAAAGAATGTTTCGTTTCTTTTACATTATGATGGTCAGTGTGACGTTATGTGATATATATTTGATGTTCCATAATAAATATTTGCCAATTCTCTAAAAAGCTCCACAGGATTAAACATAGAAGTAGAAATATGCACCGACAGTAGCTTGGCAGACTCGGAGTCGAAGCACGGGCATCGATCAGGCACGGTCAGACGATGTTGAATGTTGCTTTACACGACCATTACGTTTTATTTTCGATAATAGCTGATGTCTACACACATTACATATAGCTCGGTAATTTTGTAATGAGCGCATGCTTATGGATTAATGCATTTTTATTATGTCATTTGCATATACGGCAGTAATGGAATTTTAATTAAATTGTTCATGAAGCGATAACGGCCGTTTAAACTCTGTTGCCAGTTTCAATTAATAAAGAATCTTTTTACATCGTGCATCATAAAGCATGCATGCCAATATTTTATATTTGTAACACTTTTACGCGATGTATTGGTATTTGTTTATTATTGCGGATATTACAAAACACCAAACATAGAGATAAAGTTTTATAAAGTGGTTGAATTAAATAAATAAATATTAATATTGATAATGCATCTTGTATACGAAAAAATTGTACCATTTAAATTAATAATTATCCAGGAATACTGTTTTTATTAGCGTGTAGCCAGAAAGTAACAAAGTCAACCATGACAAAAAAAAACTATGGTTGAAAGTTAACTACGACAAAGTAAAATAGGCATTGAATGAACTTTGTTAATATATAAAAACAGGTTTGTTCTTTGTTGTCTGATTTTTATTTTATATTCCATCAATCTCCATCCTTCTGTTCATAAGACGTTATAAGGCAGGATTGGTAACATAAAAATTACGCTCATATTTATATTTATCACTTATTTATAATTAATAATTAATAGTATTAATCTAATTTGTACAAATTTGTTTGTTTTACATATAAATAATAGTGCTCTGGGAGGATGTAGCGAATTAATATACAATGTGCGAATATATGATTGAACGTTGGTTAAGGAGATCTACGCTGCGTGCTTTTTAATCCAGTCAAGATAGGCGGAAACGCGCGTGTAGACAGTTGGGTAGTCTAACAATGCACAATCCTTGGCCCAAGATACGAGTCCAGCTAGTTTTCCATTGACGATCAGTGGGCCACCAGAGTCGCCCTGCAAATAAAATAAATATTACTTTACGAATGTCGATCGTTGAGAGATTATTGAAATATATCATTAGACTTTATAGACATTTGCGTAACGAGAAAAATTATGGTGCTAGTATAGTGTTACATATTGTGGATCTAGTAAATTGTTACGATTCTGGTAAATCACTTTGGAGGGAGTGCAAACCCGGTAATGAAAAATACATCTTGGCACAATGGCACATATGATAGATATTATTGTTGTTGGTAAAACGTACACTGTATCAGCGCCAATATTATCTTTTAGATAACGACTTACTTTGCACGATCCTTTATTTTGCCATCTGTCATTAGCGCAAAACTGAGTGCTGTAAACTGTAACCGTTAGTGGTTCGTACATGCGTCTGCAGTAATCTTGATCGGCTATGCGAATGTTTACTCGTTGCAGCAATTTCGAGCCGCCTCGTTCGTTTACCTGTAATTTACGAGGCAGGGTATAAAATGTGGCAATGGTTTAGAAAATCGTAGGAAAGTAATTTGTTTATTCCCGTGCACCGATAGAAGTAGGGAAAGGGTGTTATCCTTAAAACGTTTTTCGTGTAAGACTTACCTTCAATCTACCAAACCCGGAGACAGTACCCACATCGTCGGTGTTAAGAACATCTTCTGGGGTGGGCAGAGTGACTGTAGATAGCACGTCAGAAATGATAAATGGTTGTTCTACCTGTGAATAATAACGATTCTCAATGTCAATAACATAAAACGGTGAGCAGTTGTTACTAGAATTGCTACTTTATGAATGTAAGCAGAATAAAACCGTGTAAATCATTACTACATATATTGTACTACATATGCATAGCATCTGACAATGAGAGCCTAAATATTTTTCTAAGTAACCTATAATTTACTATTTAACGAAACATATCGATGTATGCTTTTATATCTATAAAATATCGCAGCTTACCGGAGAGCTATCGAAGTAATCAATGAAATTTAATTTTAACCGCGTGAATGATGCGAATGGGTTTAATTCAATTAAACGTACTAAAAGTTATGTACCTTTATCAATGCGATGTCATTCACGAGGGAATCGTACAGATCGTAACGTTCGTGAATCTGCACGGTTTTGACCAAGTGCGCTGAATGTGGCAGCTGCAAATTTACGGTTCCAGCTATGATCATGATATCCTCGGGTTTAATACTGCAAACAGATTTTTAATTATTTGCATTTGAGTCTCTTTTTGCACGATTTATTTTCACTGAGTACTTTCAACACGCTTTATTCAAATTTACACTTTTCATTTCAATAAGCTTTATTTACTTTTATACGGATTTCGCAGGCTCTTTATTCACCGTTCAACGAGTTTTTTTAACAAGCTTTGTTACGGATATCAAAAGAATTAATAAACTTGTAGAGAAAAAATGGAAAACAAAGCATAACGATATAACGATTAATGCAAAAGGATCAGACAGAGGATATTTCGAGCGATGACAAAGCTTCTTTTCCAGTACTAAGAAAACGCACTGGTATACATTCATACTGTAAGTTTTTTATAGTAAAGTTTGCCGAAAAAATTGTAACTTACTCGCTCACGCAATGGGCAGCGGTTATGACGTAATCCTTATTAAGAATAGCCCCACCACAGAAATGTTGCCCTGTGCGAATAACTTGAAGGGATACCTGTAAATTATATGAAACGAGATAAGTGATTTATAAAAATGACAGTGATGCCTTTTAATTATAATTTTCACGTCTCTTGCTTGATCAATTTGAAGCTTAGAATTTGTTCCTCTTAACGTATTCCTCGTTAATTTATACCGAAACTTACTTGGTAAGGAATCTCACCCGGTGCTGCATCTTCCCCATTTACAATTCTTGATCGAAGTTTATTCAACGCCGCAGCTGTGAAGGTAATAAAGTTTGTCTTAAGAGGCTTGCTGAGGATGTAGTAAAAGGAAATTTGTATCGAATTATACGCTCAACTATATTGAAGTTTAGCATGTTTGATATATTTCAAGACCTTCAGTCAGTAGCGTGTAGACGAACACTTATTTGCGCTTCGGATTTATTTTCTTTAGAAATTGATTTATTCATTATTTAGAAATTTTTGTCTTAGATCCGTAAGATGTGAAATAATGATTTTTCAATACACTTTTGTAACTGCCTACCGTTAACAAGTGCGAGACCGCAGAATAAAAGCAGAGCCGCCGAATACATGGTGCGATTATTCAGACTAACTGGTGATCGATGTATGGAAACACAGCGGCACGTTTTATTTATATATTTATCGTGAAAGAATTTCTACAATTCGATACTTTAAGAGTGGGGCGCTGAAGCACACGGGTTTTCCTACTAGAGATTAGATCGAATTGTAATTAATATGATTATTTACGATCTTATTCATGACTGTTTTGTGTTGGTTTAATTATAATTATTTGTTATAAAACAACAACATTGAGTCGTATAATATTTATCTGGCGACCGTGTTTGGCAATATGATTGTTGTTGGCGGATAAAAAGATACGCACATTTTTCCGGGACTTGCGTTGATTAAGGTTTCTTGTGTCACCTTCTATATAAATGCTTTATATTATGTGAAGTCATTTTGATGCACATAAAGGGACTGATAGGTATAATAGTTATGAAAAATAGTGTTATTAATAGATTTTGCGAAAAATGTATATAGAGACTTATATTATATAATGACTTATAGTCTTATAGAAATTTTTACGCAATGTGAATATTAATTTTTTTTCTAAATATTTTTGCATCCATAATTTACTTATTATAATTTTAATTTTCATAAAAGTACGATGGTATCATACATAATTTGTAATAAAAAAGGAGGAAAGTAATTGGTGGTAAAGACGTAATTTCCTGGAAACCGAATCAAGGTTTAATTGTTTTCAAGTGTATTGGAATTTTTCATTCATCTAAGAGCGATAATAATCCGAATTTTTGCACCTTGATCTTTTTATCGGTTAATAAAATATGTTGTAAAGTGATCTCAATCAAATTAATGTTTTATAAGATCAGAACGTGCGTTTATTTTTGGATCGTCTCTTTAGCAAATGTGTATAAATATTACGTAAGCAATCGAATTGCGTTTACGATTTGCGTATGTGCGCAGAGATGAACGATAAGAGTAGAAGGTCAGAACTCGAATATCCCAATCTGCTAAAAATAATGGCGACAGAGTGTTTATTTTCATTTATCCATCATAAACATATTGTAACGGTATCTCAATACAAAGGCGCGTGTTTTAAAACTGATCGAAAAACACTTCTTACTATATTTGTAAAAGTTTTGATGAAAGAGTTGGTGAAATTTTCTGAAGCGATGTATATTTTGTTTTCATATACCAATCTGCAGCAATTTGAACTATAGATCTAGTTTATATAAACTTTGATCTAACATTATTTGACACTTGGAAACCGCTTTAACGAGCTCAATCGTCATTGTCCGTATTTCCCTTTATTACCAACGATTTCAAGCTGCGTCTGAGTTAATGGACTTGTGGCCAGCGGCCGCTGACGGTGTAGGCTAAATAAACGGATATTAATTGCTAGAGAATAATTGATGAGGCGTCGAATTGAATTCTTATATTAAATCTCATATTTAACGTATCTCGTATCTCGAGCCTCGTGTTAATTACGTCACAATTTCCGCCTGCAGCTGAGTGGTCTCGTATCAGACGGGGAACTCTTTTTACTGTAAGCGATTTGCCATTTTTTAACTTCAATGAATAACGAGCAGCCACTCGAAAACTTTCGATAAATATTGTATAAGAGGGGTGAACGTGATGATATTTCTTAAACGCGTCTGTAAGCGGCACAAAGTTAATTACATAATCGAGTCAGGCTTAAAATTCGATATATCCTACAGGATTATTTTCAACGTGTGTGAAGCTGTGCTTTATACGTGTAGGCGTTAAAGTTTACGTTACGTGCAATTACCCGGTAATTAGCGATTTGGCTGATCATACATATTGCCTGAGCAGTAGATTGACTGACCAATCGACATGGCTCGACGAATTCGAAAGTGCATCGGCCGTGATGTTGGAACTGGTCCAAGTACTTAGGAGCTTTCACGAACCACCATAATGATGCAAAGACGTGGCTCTTCTCACGATGTAGGCCAACCAGTACTGCAAGTTGTTCCTTAAGTCTTGAAGCCCCGTTCAAACTTGCTTTGTGTTATTTTCGTTCATGGGATTAGCGTTCGGTCCATTATCTTGCTTTTGATGTGCAAAAAGCGGCATTTACGTTACGTAATAGGTAATTGTGCAGGTTCTTTAAAACAGAGTTTTTAAACGAGTTCACGAAGCTTGTAAAAAATTAAACAAAAGCGTATAATCTTTCCGTATTTTTAGTATGAACTCTCTGGTCGTATCTATTTTTTTAACCACCGTTTATTTTTAAACTAGTGTAAGTCCATGTTTTGTTGTTTCAAGATAATTAAAGGTTAGCATGTTAGTAAATTATAAACTATAAATACATGGTGTCAAGTCTGCCAATGTTTTTGCCAATTTATCAATATGAAATTGGATTATATAAATTTATTTCAGGGAAATGTAACTAAATTTTTATATATTTACCAGCTGTAAATAAATTTACACCACTTTTATAATTATTTATTTGTATAAATTATTTAATTTCAATGATGAGAAATTAAAAATCATTTAAAATATATTTTGTGTTATACCAATGTTGTTTATTAATAATAATAAAAGATAAAATAGGTGTTGTATTTTTTCTTTTAATATTAATTATATTTACATATTGTTAAGCTTAACAAGATATTGCTTATCTGGCAATGTTTAGAAATTTTTATAGTGCACTGGATGTATTGTGTATAAGGCAATAGCTGCACAATATTGTTATATTTTTTGTATGTAATAGGTTTGATTGAATCTCGTGTCTTAAATTTTATGTCCTACATCGATGTTTTATGGTGCACAGTTGCAAAAACTCATGTAATATATTTCCAACCAGTTTATCCTTTCTCCTTTAGTATTTTTTCTTACCAGCTTTTCAATTGCGTTGTGCAGATTTTTTGTCAAATCGAGATTCTCCCGTTAGTTTTACTAAGAAAATTGTATGTTTTATAGATATCTTTAGAAACTAAGACTACGGAAAATAGACTTACACCACTTTCATAATCAGTCCCTACGAAATTTTCTTCACTGATCAATTTTTAATTTAACAAAGCATTGGCGTTTCTTCAGATATTAAATAAGAACTAGTTATGCATAAAAAGCTTGCACAAAATTATTCACAAATTATGTGATCTCATTTTTTAAAAAATGGGCACACCATTTTCAAAATAAATAATATACGATATCAAGGGAAAATATCTGTATTTTAGTCAAACTTCTATACTCTTTGTGTCATAATATACTTGAATACATATTTTGATTATAAACCTTGATTTCATGGCAGTGCTTAAAACACCGCTAATAACTGAGATGTTATATACGAAGACATATGAAAGTAATATAAAACATACAACAAAATAAAAACTTGATACAACTGGAACATTTCTATAAGCAGAAATATTTTTGAACACCAACCATGTCATACAGATTAAATAACATTTCATCTGATATGCGATGAATAATGTCGTACATCCATAAATATTTTATCGTCATAAAAAGATACTCCTTATTCGGCATTCCACAAGGGACCATTTAATTCGAATCAAGGCGCGAACCTCTGAGGTTTACGGCATACGAAAAGCCACGAAGTCTCCTTTATCTCAAGGTATCGAAGAAGATCCGGTGCTGGTAGGATTTTAGTTGGTAGGACGACTGTATATGCTATCCTTTTCCACCGTGGAATGCTGATAGACGTTCGTGGGAACGACATCTGGAAGGGAAGTTGGAGGCCGATCGATTGTGTCCACCCAGGGACGAAACTGAGAACCGCTGCGGCAGGACTTGCCTCGCGAACGAGCAGCCAGCATTGGAACCTTTTCATCGATCATATAAATAGTGTAGTATTACGTCGGTGATGTATGCGCACAAATTCACATTCCAGTGTGGAGCATGTGTGAATGGCGGAAACATTGCGGAAATTTATCATTGCTCTACGGCTACTCCGGAGCTGAGCGCGGAGAGTCATCTGCGAAACAGATGGCACTACATTTCTTTTTTTTTTAATTATCGCTGTTACGCACTACAGAGCGGCGGGTAAAACAATTTGGTATTAATGCACGGGTAATTTAGTGTTCATTGCGTCTTGATTGTGTGAAGAATGTTGAGCAGAATGGTGATCTTGCTACTGTCGTTCGTTTAAAGTATTGTACCGCGGTATTTGTTATTATGCTATATAAACGTTAAGGTACGCCTTAAAATAGACAGCGAGATATCTAAATAAGATAATAGAGTAACAGTCTTCTAATTTAATTTATTAGTGTGTGCCTTTAAATTATATTTAACCTGATTAAATCAACTGATCGGTAGTTAGCCGTGCTTAATTTTAATAAGTGACTGTGGGTTAGTTGTGTTTGGTATGTCATTAAAGAATTTTTATTATAAGAAAGCGAGGTATATAAGTTAATGAAAATAAGTATAAAAACACGCTTATCTTACGAATGATGTAATAATTATAAAACTGGTTTGTTTTGTATTTACACAAGGGGTCAAACATTTAACTATAAATTATCGTACGTCGTACGTTTCCATAAGAATTTTTCCAGGAATATACGATTCTTTGGATTAAAAAAAAAACGAATTTTTACGATTTTTCTTTCATTTTCTTACGCTCACATTATTTATTATGATTTATATCAGTACAAAGTATGGTCAAGTAATCCTAAATTGGAAATGAGATGATATGAAATTACACGTGATCAACATATCAAAGGAATATGGGACATAGTTCATGCATATAATGCAAGTGCCGTTGTAGTTTACATTTCAAATTGTGCGCTCACTCTCATCGCGTTAATTCATATAACGAGGCGTACAAAGAGAATATTATTTCAATATCATTAGGCGTGAAGTTTTTCTTAACAAAGGAAGAATTTGGTAGGAATCATTTTTACACTATCCTACGTTATGAATTTCCTTTTGACTCTGTAAATCGTGGTACAAAAGTCAAGAACACTTATTTTTGACGAACATGATTAGTAACAACATACCGTTTGCGTCATAAATCATTATAAAAATCAAACACGCGAGAATGTACATTGGACAACAGGGATTTGCGATGATGTCGCGATTTATATTAGACTGCATATCTGATACTACAGCTATAGAATTATCGACTGAAATCGGCGCGTTGATGATAAAACTGCTGTGACAAGTTTCAATAAGGCTAATCGTTTTTCGATCGAAACTCTATTATAAGCATCCATTTGCAAACGCTTTATCGGAAGGTACAGACGTTCGAAACTATATTTACTGCACTTTGCGCGCAATAGCCGAATGATAATTTTTCTCGGTATATTTTAAAATATGAAAGGCAGTTTTGATTGGACTTTTCGTATTCGTTACCCGCGATGGGTGTTGTGTGTATTGCTACCTTTTCCTCTCTGCAGCTTTATTTTCCTCGGACAAAATGGGAAAAAATAAATATCTGGCCAGTCATAACTGCATTTACGGTTGCGCGGTTCGGTTAAATGACCGGGAATAAGGTCTCCGCAGATATGCCGCGCGTTAACAAATACGTATGGCCCCGCGGGGAATATTGCCGTGGCGAAGAAAGTTATTGCCGGAAGTTAACCGGGAGAAATTACGGAATTCTCCTTATTTTAGGAATTCCCGTCGCACCGCCACCGGAGACAATAGTCGAAATTAGTACGAGGGGAGCATAGAAAAGTACCATGCCTGCCTGTTGCATTGCTCTTTGCCTTCGTCCCCTTTTGCACCTCGGCGCGACTAAGAAGCATCTTTGAAGAAAAATTTCTTTCAAACGGACCATCAGAACAGGTCGAGCGTTGACAATTTCACGAAATGAAGGGTGGCAAATACGTAAAAGTGGTATTTTGCTTTGTATCGCGATCGCAGGAAGAAATTGATTATTTTTAAAATCAATAGTTTAGGATGTAATAGATGGAATTTAGTAAAGGACGTTGGATATGTAGTTTCATTAATTTCTTGACATACAATGCTGAGTTGGATTCGTCATTCATTTCATATGCCACTGTTGATTTTGACGAGTCTAATTGTTTTCAGCAGACGCCGTGCAGTATATTTTTAGATTACTCAGTTGCGTCACTCGTGCGTCGATTCTGGTTTGCTTACAATGTTTAAGATGCCCCATCCTCCCACATTCTCAACAGTACCAATAACAAAGTTGCATCCAGAAATCGATGAAGCAGAAAGAAGCACATTGGCCAAATGAGCTCAGCACTCGATGCCAAAAAATAAATTTGAAAAAGAAAAGAAGCACATTGACAGCAATATTTCGCTTTAGCAGTGATCTCGAGTTTAGTAATAATTTATAAATGATTCTTTTCCATTAACATTGTATATCAACCTGATTAAATGTTGTATAACAATCCAAATTCCAAAGTAAAAATTAAATAGTATTTTTCAGACGCATCAAATTCCGTTTTATTTGTATGTCAAGGGCTTGAAAAAAAGTCGATTTATGCTAATCGCACACCACGATTTGATATTCATCGTCTCACGATGATTGCAGAAAGAATCAAGGAAATTTATGATGGAGAATTCTTCGAGAGATATTTTGATAACGTAGTTGTATAAAGGTGTTTTGGATGTATTTGTCTTTTTGTACAGTTAGCGTCAGCTTCTAGTACGTAGTGTATGATACATAGCTGCGTTCGAGTGCATGGATATGAATGTTGTATGCAAAACGTATAAATAATATATGTATATATATTAATGTTAGTTAAATATATATATATACCTTGCGCTATCTAGTTTGTCCAAGAGACAAAGGACGGTTATGAATTTCTATCGTACAATAAGTCTTTGCGCCTAGGATGAAATACTTAAGCGTGGCGTAAAGTTTTGATCAATGAAATTGAGTATGGACGTTGACGGAGATCTTGATAATTAACTAATCGCGTTTACACTGCATGTTGCTTGATCCAGTCAAGATAATAGACTACACGAGTGTAGACGGACGGGTATTTTATGTCGGCGCAATTTTTCGACCAGGAAACGATGCCGACGAGTTTCTTATCGACAGTCAAGGGACCACCAGAGTCACCCTGTAAAAAAATATTTCATGTATTTCTTAGAAAACAAGCAAATGAAATGATTGTTTTAAATATTTGATTATATTCATTTTTAAATGATGTCCTTTGTTTTTCAACTACTTCAGTAGGAAGTATTGGTACTAAATTTGTCTTTCATACTTTTTTCATGGTATTATCAGTATTTGAGAATGTCTATAATGAATAAATGAAAAGTGGATCATAGTGTTTCATAATCGTATACCTTGCAAGCTCCTCTTACTGCTGTGGGGTCGTATGCGCATATTTGTGTCTTGTAAATGTTGTTCTTTGGTTTGTACATGTTCTCACAATACTTCTGGTCGGCGATAAAGATGTTCACCCAGTGCATACGTTTGGTTCTCATTCCATTGAACTGGATTTAGATTTAATGCCGAATTATTACATTTCTTCATGGTGAATGATTATGAAAACTTTATATCGATAAGTGCAATTCATTTAAATATTTTCCTTTTGAGAAGAAATTTTTGGCAAATTTCCTACTAGGATTGCATTTAATTTTTTCTTACATGACCTTGTAAGTAGTTTTCCTTAATATTCTGTGTCACGATTTTACATTTAAAATCGCCAATGCACTATTGAATACAATTCGGTGTAATGTTTCTCATAAATGATACAATTTGATATTTACCCAAAGCCTGCCAAATCCAGATACAGTGGCTACGTCATTAGCTTCGACCACGTCCATTGGGTTTGGTAGACGTATGAAAGATACAAGGGCAGACTTAACAAATGGATCTTGTACCTATCGGATAAATAAGAATTTTAATATCTATTTACAATACAAATTTTTTAAATTTCAAATAAAATTATTCTAATATCAGTAAAGTAACTAGAATAAATTTAAAAAAGGTTATTGCCATTTCATTGAGCGGACAAAGCGTAAATAATAAAGCGTAAAATTGTAAAAGTATGTCGAGGAAAAGGATTAGAGGTTCATTCTTTGATAATGATATTTTCCGGCTGTAATGGCAATATAAAGTTGCAGTGTTGGTAGAGGTGCTGATTACAATATTATGTATGCATATATATAAATTTCGTTCGATAAGAGAGGCAGATGAGTGTAAGCCCTTGACAATTTTCCACTCGACTAATAATCGTTGAGATGAATATTCAAAGATATAATTTTCGGAGAGTAGTAGCATCGGGCTACTTTGCACGTAAATTGAGCAGCTTCTGTTTTAGTCTGAGGAAAGCTTTTCCTTCCATAAAGTGAGTAGTGGCTCAAAGGTAAATTCATACTGCTAAAGTTTAACTATTAACTTCAGGAAGATGTCGAAGAATATTCGGAATTAGATCCCCGCAAAACGAAAAAATGTTGTAAAACTTCAAACGAGCTTAGATTAATAATTTAAGTATGTACGTAAAATTTCTAATGAAATTATCATATACAAGAATTTAGAGAATGAGCGTTGTTAAATTATATTTGAATAATAGCAAAATATAAAGTTCTGTTTATTATATTTTGTTTGACATTATCAAAATATGAACAGAGAAAGTCAAGAACTCTTACGCATTTGTGCTTCACTTACCTTCAATAGGGCGATGTCATTAATCCAAGAATCGCTTCGATTGTATTTCTCGTGTATAATAATATTCTCGACACGGTGCGTTGTATGACTGTACCTTAAGTCGTGCGTTCCAGCTATTACCATTATATTCTCCGGGTCTTTGCTGTAAACGATATGACTTTATTAAATCTCTGCAATGTGCGAAAAATATGGGCCTTACATAGTAAGAAATATACTTGTATAATGTACGTAATTTATATAGATACATGACATTTATGAGTGACACTATTATATATTCAAGGATCTCAGAATACGTCTGTAAAAAATGAAGAAAAAAATGTGTGTGTACTTACGAGGTAAGACAGTGTGCTGCAGTTATTACATAATCTTCGTTAAGAATTGATCCACCACAAAAGTGATGTTCCGAATTTATGATTTGAAGGGAAACCTGATGAAACACATTAACTATTATAGTAAAGATTAATCATTATGATAAATGGGCCATTACTTTTTAACGTATTAAATATTTGTTAGGATATTGATTAATGTTGAGGTCTGGTATTTATCGATATACTATAGTTCTTAATGCAAAACATATCACAAAACATAACGTGTTGCATATATTTAATTTATATAAAAATTATGACAGTGACAGTGATCTGCGTTTTAAGTTTTATATTAAATATAAATTTGAAACGTTTAGCGGAAAATGATTTACCTGATATGGGAATTCTCCTGGTAGCGCAGGTGTTCCTCCCACGATTTTGGATTCCAACTCAGCTGCAATATATTTTATTACAATTATAAACCGTGGTTCAACGCACAAGTTGTTTATACGATAAGAAAGTAAATCTCTCTGCTTGCAGTGCATCAATTTATTACCATTCAATGCGTTAATAAGATATTTGCATAAGGCGTTGACCTTTACCATGTGAAGTCGATCTATTTTTGTTTCCTATCTCGTTCTTTATGTATATCGATAATATACGAATATCAATCGAAATATGCGTATATTAGTTTTCACATAACATATACGTTACTCACCATGGGAGAGGGCCACCAGGGGTAAAAGCAATAAAATATTAAACGCCATGATTTCCCGGTGCGTGAACGAACTTCTCACCAGGAAGGAGCGATATCACGTCTGCTAAAAGTATCTCAAAATCATCGTTTTATATATGCTTGTCGTGATTTGAGTTTATTTCAGATTAGATAGAATGATAAGTATTGAACGCGTATTTCTGAGGGGGTAACGAATAATTTCGATCGATATTGTAGATCGCGTTTTGATAGCCATCCGGTATTACGTGAGCACAATTTCCGCAGGATGAAAATAAATGAATATATTAACATGTATGAATGCATTAGCAGTAGCGGTGCGTGGGTTTACCGATACCAATACAGAATCTAGCAATGCCAGGTGCGGTCGCGATTAAATTTGTGACGGATTTTCATAAGTTATCGTAAACATAAAAACAATTTTTGCAGCCACTTTGAATCTAAGAAGATGATTCTATAAATCATGAATACTTTTAGAAACTTAAATACAAATGTTGTCTTGCTATATACACAGCAAATTTTTTTATACGTGATATATATATTTTTAGCGAATTTTACACGTATGCGCGTGACATATTAATTTTTGCTGCAGACAATGAAGACTATAATTTTACTTTTAGGTGCACGTAATAAATAATCGTATTTTAATCTTGGTCAGACAGCTTTCATTTATCCTTGTCTTTACCCTGCATTCTGACAAGAGTAAGCTAAGTGAAAATATTTAAGCCATGGATAGGAGTGAGCAAAAACTGTTCATTACAGAATAAGCCTTAAGTGCAACACCAAGTACTTATGGATATCGACTGTTGGACTTCGAGCCTCTTATCGATCGCCGTAATAATAAATATTTCCCAGATATAGGGTACATCCCATAAAAGTCGCACGAGTTTGTTTCGTTATAAAGATAACGTCTTCCGCCAAACAAACATTAAATTCTTATCGCGGTCATTAATGTACCATTGCTACTCTTCTGTCGTTTTTTCTTCCTCTATTAGACTCGATATAATTACATTTATTTATCAGCATAATCATCGACGAAATGATCGTCAATAATCATAATAGGGCAAAGGTTTTCTTATAATCTAAGTATAGATTCCTACCCTTTAAATTCAAACACGAGAAATTCATCATTCGTTGGCAGATAAACATTATTTATTATGCGGAAAGAGAAGCGAAGTTTAATGGTGTCGGACGAGATAAGGAAATGCTGTTCAAAATGGAAACCTTATGGACTATTTTATTACGTGCTCTTTATTTGGCAGGGAGCATAAAAGTGCACCTCTAACTGTATTGGCCCCGATCCAGCCGCACCGAAGTCCCCGTACGTGTCGATAATGGCCCGCAGATATCGAATCTTTTATTATTAAGCACGACCAATGGTTGTCGTTAATCGTTAGAGCTCACGTCTGGATAATTCGACGATAATTACTTTTCAGCTAGGAAACGTTAATTACCGTGCGATCAATATACTGGTGGTCCCAAAATGTCTACGACATGGAACCTTGCTTTAAATCTTCTTTATGGCCTCGTAGCTCTTACTGCAGGGCATGTTCTTTCACTTTTTCCAATATGTTTTACCCCTTCCCCGTGCTCGTTAAGAAAATAAACGAAGAAAATGAATTACATGCAGGAACGGGGGCTACGTGCACGATAATTTCGTTTGAAGTTCGATTACACACCTCCGAGGTGGAAATTCTTCGTGCGCCGTTTATCTTCGCTTAAATTTATCGTAACGTTTAGGAAAAAGCGGACGTGAAAACACCCGTAAATAGATTTGCAATGTTTTCAGTTATTTTTTAACAGGACCTTCCTTTATAAAATTCGATGGTTCTGGGAAAGACATCGCAAAGAATTTCTTGGTTAGTCAATTGACCTCGTTGTTCACAATTATCAATCTTCTCCCTTTTATTATTAGTTGTAACTATGGGCAATAAACGTTTGTGTCGTTTAAGCCGGACATTTGTAAAATAGGTCGTTTCAAATGAAACGGGTGACGATCGAATTAACAACTGCGATGAGGGGAAGAGTTTTAAAAAATCACAACCTGGAAGAGCAGATTATAGAAGTGATATGACTTTAATCTGTGTGTCGCGATACGCTCAAAGGGGGTTGAAATCGATTATCCCATCAAGCTTATTCTTCCTTGCAGCAATATTCTGAGAGAAGTATGAGACAGGCACCCCGGTATATTCCGATCGATCCACCCTGACATTCGATATAGTGACCTTTCTATTTTAGTCAACCATATTTGCGTTACTTTGTTTTTGCACTCGGCAAAAGGTTGTTTGTTTTAATCAACTCGCTGGCTTGTACAAGCACGCGTTACGAGGGTCGGGGAAATTTGATTTATGAAGTTTTTTCCCTGCAGTTTCATCGACACACTTTTATTCTTATTCGAACATTTGTTGGCTTAGTTGTTTTTTTAACAGGATTTCTGAAAATACGCGTGACTTTTCTCCCATTCCAATTAAACCTGTCCGCCCGTATATCATATACAACGTTTGTTTATGTCATCCTCTTGGAGAGATATAAAAATCATACGAGCTGTATTATCCTAAATAGAGTTTCCTATTGGCGCGAAGTACCGATACGGACAAAGCGAACAATTCTTTATCGGTCGTAAATTAGATAACACACAGACATTGTATGTTCATCTTGAGTACAGAGCTGCCTGTTTTTCCTTCGCGTTAGCCAAGGTCTCGTTACATGATCCATCTTCATCAACGCGTTACGACAGGCAGCCCCGTAAAGGAGCCAGCGAAACTTGTAATAGATATCCTGTTTTAATCAAATTCTCCAAGCGTTATATCCTTCTATTCGATTTGGTTACGCTTTGGATCAAAATGACAAAAGACCATTAAGTAAATTACACGATACTTTCTATTATACCCTTTAGTGCACACGGAACCCTTCAATATCCCTTTCGATAATGCTTTCTACTCAAGTACATTATTCGATAGCGCTGATTCTTCACGCGTTTTCCTATGTCACAATTGTCCTTTAACGTTCGCGCCTCCTGGCCAGAGGATTTTAATCCGTTGCAAGGCAACTGGCTGTACCTAGGTTAGGAAATTGGGTAACTTTCCTGCAGTTATCCGCTCGCCTTTGATACGGCTTAACCCAAGTTTCGTAGATGCCCTTAGATTTCAACTTGGCGAAGCTGCTCAGTTCCACGAAGGGCTCCCGATACGTATGCAGACCATGAGGTCATTCGGTCCACAAACAGCCCTCTTCCATTTTATTCACGGCCAGCCCCTCGTCAGGGAGTCCCAGGGTATCAACCAGTTTCCACGAATTTGGTCCTTGTAGAACGACACCACCGTCGAATTCCTCTCAGCGATGCTTACGGTCCGCTCTTTGACGTTCCAACATCGCCACGCGAGGTACGCGTGGTTCCAACGAGCCTTCGGGTAATTACGCATCTCACTTTGACGGCAGGAGTTCGCCTGAGTTTAGTTCGCGGTGGTTTCCTGGCCGAGCGGCTGAAATTGTCTTTCTTTGGCTCGCACTCCTGACAGACGGGCGCGCGGGAGGGCTGCTTTGGTGATCCTGTGTGTGTGTGTATGTGTGTGTGTGTGTGTGTGCGGATGTGTGGGCGCGCTTCGTAGGTGGTAACACCGATCGATTCCAGGAGCCGTCGTGGCAGGTTGAGAGCCGCTGGTCCAGGATTCACCTGCGATCGACGACCCCGCGCTCTGACCCTATCATTGGCCGCGTACACGTTAGGTGTTCCGTGAACGCGAGATTGGCGGGCCGCACTTTGGCCGAAAGTGGCTGCCAGAACTTTTTTCCACGCTCGGCTGTCCGGTTGGAAAGACCCGCAGATTATCTTGGAGGATCGTGCGTTTTTACCAGCCACTCCAACCGGTTGGCCGATAATGCGCGCGGTTCGCCGTTTCGCCGAGATAAAAACGCCGTCGTTCTACGATGCTATCGCGGCCTGCCGGTAAACGAGATTCTACATCTGATAGCGATAAGTAAATGGGTTATGGAAATTGTATCAAGTTACGGACCGTTGGACGTGATTATCGTATGAGGTAATATTGTCCCTGTTAATTTGCCCGTGTAATTGCCGTTTAAAACGACGATTTGTTTGAATATCTTGCTCCCCTTGGTTTTGCGCGCCGCCTGGACTGCGGATTAGCAAAACGATTTGTCGTTGGGGAGGTTCGTGGGGAATAGAATTGAAGGTGCATGGATGACGTTAGGGATTTATGGGCTTGAAAGATCAAAGAGTACACCTATTTAACATACGCGCCATGCGTAATCGTGGTTGGGAATATGAAACTGTAAAACGTTGGTGCCTGACAAGGAGTTCTTACTCTCTAGGATCTATCGCAAGTTTTAAACGAGTTTCGAATTTTTGTTCAGGTTGGGACAAAGTTAAAGTATGCAAAACTCTGTATAATTTCTTGCATAATATATACTTGTTTCGATGGTAGGAAATGATAATTTTCGTTTAATATGAATTGTGCTGCAATTCGTGATGAAGGTAATAAATATCGTATCATTTATACGGTTTATATAGAATTATTGGCGATACTGGTTGCGCGATATAGTACTGTATTCTTTATCGATAATAATTCTATGTAAAGTATAAAATATGAAATTATATATTATGATCAATAATCATGACCTAAGAGCTACTGTGGCGTAGTGGATAGAAAACTTTCACGCGGGAGTCCTGGGTTCGAATTCTGCCCCCCATCACCTTTGGTTTTTCCATGTGACAGGTATAATGTAGATCTGGTGGTTCAGAACTCAGAGAGTAGGTCCTAGGCCAAATGACCTTAGCAGCCGTTGCCGAAAATGAATTTTAAAAAAAAATCATAACCTAACCAGATTTTGTGGTATTTTCTGCGCTTATTTTTAGAAGCAGCATTTATTAACTCTATTTAATACGTTTTTATTATAGCACGGTAACAAAATTCAAAAATTTTCCTCTATAACGCAGCACCAGTAGGATATAATTAAATAAACGTACACAGCTTTTACATAGCAATATTTTTTTACACCTTTATTTCACAGAAATTTAAATGGCATTTATAAGATATTTATCACTTTGGTTTAAATACTAAAAGTTATATTACAGTACCGTGACAATTTATTTGTTTAGAAAAATCTATTCAGAAGTTGTATATCTTTTTACATATGGACCGTTTATTTCGAAAGTAAGTAAGCCCATTTACAGCTCGTAAATGTATATTAGGTTAGTTAAATTCACCCAAAAGAAATTTATATAATCAAATTACATACTGATAAATTGGCGAAAACATTGTTAGACTTGACACCATTTGTTTATATTTTAGAATTGTTTGATAGGTAACCTTTAATTTTTTCGAAACAACAAAATACGGATGTAGACCATTTTCAAAATAAACGATCCATATGTTAAAATCTGCATTATTTAGGTGTTTTGCTTCTTACAGTTCCTATATTACACGGTATGAATTAGCCGGTACAGGATGACTGGTTGTGTATTGGGGCGAAGCAGGAGCCTTTTGTTCGAACAGGGCGCAAATTGTCTTCCATTTCTTTTTTTTCTCTTCCCACGAGCCGTGCAAGGGAACGCTTAATATTTCATTTGCAGCATAGACTAAGCAGGCTGAATTCCCGTCACGCTGAAGGAAAACGGGGTCGCACGTTGATTGTGAGGAAATTGATAAAACGAATTGTACAAGGAAATAGGTTTAGTCGCATTATTTCAGAGTATGACACTGAATCCTGCAGAATTATCGCGAAGCGAAAAGGGGAAATGTAAAAGTATGATTAATTACATTCCTAAGCCACGGACATTACATTACGCGGACGTTCTGACTATGCGAAATACTTGATATTTTTTGCACTCCTGCTCTGCCCCTGTTCGAGTTTAGCACGCCATGTAGTGACAAGTAAATGTGAAGGCAAAACATGGAAGTGCGTTGTAGTAGTGGTTCAAATTGTATGAACACTATGTCCAATATAACGAACATTGTCGATTCCTATAAATTTAACGCGAATCATTTGATGAATGAGAGTAGCGTTGGCAATGTGTGCGTGTGTGTGTGTTTGTCGCACAATAGTCCATGAATTACGCACCGTTATTTTATATATGCTATTGTCAAGGATCGAAAAGGGGGAAGAATTGATATATTGTAAATAGTTTAAACGAGTTTGCAATCAGTCGGTACTGATGAATTACTACTTTCCTTTTATTTTATTCTTTTCGTGGAGTTTTTTTACAGTTTATAGGAAAACGTGATCTCTGTTATTCATGAAAATCTGATAACTCGAAGCGGCCGATTTTCCTTTATAGAGGGACGAAATGGATGGACAGATGGCAAAAGAAACTAATCATTTTTCTTACGTAATCCCTTAATACTTTATCAGTTTATTTTAATCTTTATTAGTTACGGATTCTTTTCCTCCTGAATTTTTTGAGGATGAGAAACTAGTTTCAATCTCTTCGTAGTTTCATGTTAAATCATCTTTTTTAACTGCATAATAAGCAAGTCGCAGCTATTAATGGTTATATTGGATTGATTCATTGTAACTAATGGCACCGATTTAAATAGATAACATACAGCAGTGGAAAAAGTTATCAAAAATGCCTTTATATTTAAAATTAAATAAAAGACAACGTTTCCTGGTTATAATGATCATATTAATTTTTTAACGCAGGCAACTGCGTAACAGAATAATGGAAGAGGACAAAATCGTTTAACCGCGGACAACTTTCTTCTGGGCGTTTTTTTAATTGTGTAAATTCCTATAAAAGGGTCTGATATGTGCGGCTTTTCTAATGGTTTTATTTTTTGTTCTGCATTTCAACGTAGCTTCTCGTTCCTCGCTGTTTAAAAGCGGACTGTAAAAGAGGAAATAAATTACTGAGAATTGTACTTTTCACGGAAAAGAATTCATATACGTGCGTAATATCTACAGCATTCTTTCAGCTCACTTGCAATTCGTCGCGGAAATTTTGTTCTCCCTTCATGTTTGTAAACCGTTCATTAACACGATCGCGGCCTAAGATTATTTCACCTTTATTACAGTTTCTTTTATTAAATCACATTCACGTTTATAATCTTTTTACTATTTTGCAGACAATTTCTATTCACCTATAACCCAATAAATACTGTAAACTAAATTTACAAAAAGGGTACAGCTACTAATCAATACATTACATCAACATTACGATCGGCCAATAATGATATATAATATATATTTATATGTCTTACGAATTAAAAAATAAACACCTTTACACGGACAACCAACGAGTCGATTTTCAACACCGAAAATCACGAATTGGCTACATCCTCGCAAGCCTGGCGCGGCTTGCTTAATTCGAATAAAAAATTTCGCAGTCCGAGAGCGGGAGAAGTTCGAAGGTTGGAAGCAATTTTTAACGGCGATCGATAGCGCTCAAACGGCGGATAAGAGGAAACCGCATCGCTTTTAAACGGGACAAACGGATAATCAACGTGCGCATTCGAGTTTCCAAAAGGGAAAGGCTCTTTGCCGCATCTCGTGCCGGCGGTCGCCGGTGTCACGTTTCCGGTTGGCTGCGACGGATCATAAATGAGATTGCATCCAGCCGCAGTGGCGGCATTTTGCATCAGGAATATTGCACCGGAGTGTTTCGGACTGTTGATTCCGCGGCTTCGCAGGTGCTTTTAACACTTTGACAGGGGCGCGGCCGTGCGCAAAGTCGCGGCGAAAGGGGCTACCTCGAATCGCTGGATTGCTCGTGTTGGGGCCGCTGTTTTATAGTGCCTAAGATGCCTATTTCAAAATTGCTTCGAAGGGGCCGGGGGGGGGGGAGCGAGGCAGCCGGCGCATTGTCGCATTTCACGGTTGCTCGGCTCCATTTTCGTCGCAGGCACCGAATTAGCGAGGGACGTTTTTACCAGGAATGGAAACTTTGCCCGCTATCACATTACCCGGTTAAGTTTATACTTAATTTAGACACGCGGAACTTCTCCGGGAGGAGCTTAAATCAGGATCCATTTGCACGCCCGAAGATTTTCTCTTAACCTCGTTCCGACGTTCGCTCCCCAAACCGACTGCCGCGAAGAACAGTCTCGTTAACGGGCTTTTGCGTTTATTTAATTCAGCCTTTCAGAATCGTCATCCTAGCGATGCGAAGTCTAAACTTACGTATTCGAAAATTCTCTCGATTGGACTCGCTATTCGCCCCGATTCCGCTCGCTTCTCCTTTGCCCCGGGCTGACCTAAATTCAGTTTCTACTTGACCCGTGTTTCCCTCGATTACCGTTATTAATATTCCGTTATCATATCAGATTATCGAGCGAGCGGAACTGATATTGGGTCATTCTTTGCATGATAAAGCCGGGAAAAATCGACGAGCGCAGGTCCTGTATTGATTCCCTATTTACCCTCCAATCCTTACTCCATGCCGTCGTTTCGCCTTCTTCCTTTCATTCACTCCTGATCCGCAGTTTAAATACGGTCGATCGCGGTGAATGCATTTCGTGCCTCATCGCCGAACGAGCCTCCCAGGACGCTTTCCATCGAAACGGTTTCGTCTAGCCTCAGAAACGCTTTTACCAGCGCGATAAAATGATGGGTCATGCAATCCGTGATATATTCGAGGATAAAAGTTTTCCACTTGAATCGAATCAACCTCCACCCGGCATATCTCGCCTCAGGGAGGTACGTAATTCTTTAACTCAAAGCTACCCCCGCGAGGTTTCACATCGGTACGCCTCGAAAAAAGGTCGCGATTTTATTCCTGCATTCAGCATGATCTTCGTGGAAGGTCTTAGGATACGTGCAGCTGTTTTTCACACATCCTGAATACTTTTTCTTTCTTTTTTTCTAATTCATTTCGACACCGACTGCTAAGGTCATTGGGCCCAGGCCCTACTATTTAAGGTGGGTTCCAAATTACCAGAGCTATAGTATACATATCACGTGGAAAAACTGGATACTATTTGCAAACGATCACGAATGAAAAAAATCCTTGTAATCGTCGAAGCAGGGGTGAAAGCTGGCTGCGATGAGTAGGTGGAGACAATTCTAGGGGCAGAGAGCTTATCCGGAATCCTCGATCCTATGGGAATTCAGCAGCAGGTTGGTAACACTGAAGGGCTGCGATTTATCGCCGGCTTTGGCCGCTGCTGTCGGCACTTAAAATAGGGTTATTACGTAAAGAATTCTACTTTGATCACCCGTTATAGCATCCGACGGAGGAGGTTAGGAGGAGGATATCAGATTTTGTTGAAAAGCGGCAGAATGGCCGACCAGGAGGAAGGGTTGCCTGTATCGCGAAAATCCTCGGACGCAGTAATAAGGGAGACTTCCAACTGGCTACGGGTCAATCGATTTCACGAGGCTATGGACGATATTGGGAACCACTGTCGCGCGATGTACCTGTAAACGACGCCTCCATTTCTGATTCCATCTTTTCCGATATAGACGTTGACCCATTTTGTCCGTATCTTCGGCAGAAACTTGCTTGGCTTTCCGACTAAGTGCATCCCAAAGATCCGCTTCCAAGGGGTTTTGCATCTCTCCCAAAGTTATCTCGTGCGAGGAATCACTCATAGTTGCCACTCTACTTTATAAGTAAACGTACGGGAAACTAAATCCGCGTCCAATTTGTACTTAAAGAATTTTTTTCGTACTCCTCAATGGCAGCGGAGCAATATCAGTAACGGGATATTTCTTCGATGCTTTGAAAGGATTGTCGAATGGCTTTGTACCCTTTATGACAAACGAGATTGTGTCGTGTGCCTTTGGAAGGAGGGCGCGCGTAAACCTGAAAGTATCGACAGATTTGAACCTATTCGCCCTCGTAAGACTTCAGACGAGCGCGCCAATGTCCGATTTAATATAATTTCCGTCGTGCTTATCGAGGGCATCATTTCGTGATTCGTTTCGGAGAACGATGCCTCTCGAAGTACTGTAGTCACTTCGAGGCCTATTGAAAATACGGTTTTTCCGCGTAAAGGAAAATAAGGACGCGGCGGGCCGATGTGTTTTTCCGTACGACTGAATCCTAAATCTCCGGACGAGGAGAAACCAGCAGCCACGCGGCGTACCCCTGGAAAATATTTAAGGATCGTGCACTCTTTAATAATCCAACGATTTCGCAGCTCGTGGCACAATATGTGGCGAAGTTAGGCGAAGATGAAACCGAAGGGAAGTACGTAAAATGCTTTGATGGGAATTTCACCGCGCGGTTCTTAGCCCAATTGCTCGGCTTCCGCGTTTTTTCGTTAATTTTAAAAGAGCGTCGGGCTTTGGCGTTTTAATAGCTTTGAAAATAAAACTCATACGTGCGTGTCACTGCATCCGTGAAAACTGAAATTGCTATTTTATTGGAAATTTTACTCGGTGTACCGGTAACACAAAAGAAAGGTCCTTTTGGCGTGGCCCATATTCATTTAGCCATTCTCGCGGATAGACATTTTTATTTTGGAATTCTATACTATCTCCTGTCATATTCGTTTTCACTGCGTTTCAATGGTTCTTTTTGCTTCGTTGCTTAACGCTGGAAACTATAGACCGCTATTCGGACGTATTTAGATACAGGTATCATGGATTCATGTTAAACAAAAACGTGAACAAAGAAAAGAGAATATTATTCATTTATCATTAACGTGATAAATGGACTAAGAATTTGAGAATATGCATGGTTTTGAACTGGATCAATGTTAATACAAAATTACAGACTGATGCTTTTAGCAGTTAAGGTAGTTCTTGCGCTAGAATATTCTACAATCACGTGATCTTCATTTCTGCGTGCAACGTCGGGATAAGGAAGGATTAAGCGGTAAATGCAGAATCAATAAAGGACGCGCCGTCGTGAATCTTCGAGGTTTATCGTGCAAAGCTGACCCAATACAAATTTTTATTTCAGAATTATAGGCACCCTCGTATCCCATATGCTTTTATCGATCTACGGCTATACCGCCTTATTCCTTGAAATAACGCAGACCCGTATCGACCTCTTTTCCTTGCGCAAGTGCATTGATCCTTCGTGCCAAAATTAGTTCTAAAAGTAATCTGGACAGTTATCTAATATTGAATCCTTCCTCATACAGCCGATGTCGAGACGCCGATATTCGAAATAGCGAACAAACTTGAAGAAGGTACCGGCGTTTCATCATGTCTTCCTTCGTTGCACACCCTCTCGCTCTGCTTCGTAACGCGCGGTTAACTTTCTCGAAAGTCGTGCCAGATACAGAGTCGAGCATCGATCCTCTCGCCGGTGCAAAATGAAATTTGATGTCTCTCCAGACTTGCTTGCACGAAATCGTTGCTGAACGATTCGACATTCTAGAATCTGGACTTTTTGCACGACAAGGAAAATTTCTCAATGTCCGCTCACTTTTTGTGATCTTATACCCAATACAGCTTGACGTCGTATTCTTTGTTATCGATGTTTCGCAACGATCATGCACGCGAATTGGATAAACTCCAAGCCGTTTTCTAATCCTCTCTATTGTGAACGCGCCTTTGAGAAATTTCTTCGATCAGGCACCTAGTACTGCCTCGTACAGTCCGAGCATAAACTACAGCATGTGCTGCCTAATGAGAAATTTGTTATCCTCAAGATAGGGAATATTTAATGATCTCACATAACATCATTTTGATTTTCTCGATAGGTTGTCGCGTCAGTCGATTTCAAAAATATTGAATTTGTGTTAGATTGATAAGGAACTCGCATCGCAGGTGGAAACGTCACAAATGTGATTGAGAGTGCTCTCCATACGAGGAACAATAAATCTTTGTGGAAGAATAGAAAGATTGCCTTGTATTGAAAAGGATTAATATTTTAGATCTCCTCGAGGCAGCCTGGTGCTTCAGTCGTACTTTGTAGCCTTGGTACTTTTCGGTAAGTGCGTACGGCACATATCGATGAAAAATCAGCCCGGAATTCTCCCTGAAATCCAATATACTCTCGTGATGGATTCTCGTTCTGTTCGTACCGCCAGTGAATGGCGCAGCCGGCTAATCGAGTATCTCGGGTGCTTCTCTGGTGTTGCCAAAAGTGCCATTCGATTCATGGGACGCCGATAAATCTTCGTCGAGCAGCAGGTTCTTAATCCGGGGATCGAACTGCGCGTCGTATTATCAGTGACGTGTTCGCCGATGAGACTCGGTTTTTGCTACGATTAATTAGCGAGGAGCGGGGAAAAACTTCAGGACCGTGTACCCGCGAGCCATCCATCGTGGACGCGCACTGGCGTGGATTAAAACGGATGATCTGTTGGTGGCTGATTTCTCCCTATTAGTGGTTTTGTCCCGGATAGTATTTCGCCATTATTTCTCCTTTTAAATCACCCAGAAGGACGCAGATTTGGAATTGAATATTATTCATTGTCCGTTGGATAAATTGTGTTTGGATTAACAGTGATTGATGTAGTAGATGAAAGTGAAAGATTATTATTTAGTTTATAATCCTGAGTTTTAAGAGAATATTCTCTATTATGTGTTAGTGAATTACATGATTTTAGTCTATTTTTTGCAAAGTTATGATTCATGCGTTTTGCAGTATCTATGATATTTGGGTTATTGTATTTTAAATCTTGAACATTTTTCTATATTTTCGTTCTCGAAGGTGTTAATAATTTAATATTATTAATTTAATATTTAATATAATAATTTGGCGCACTGGTGCTTCGATATTTGTTGATCTGCTGTACAAACGAAAATTATATTTCCGCTTTTCTCTCAATCTTTGGTTCGACGCTTCGAGCGTGGATAGCCATTGACGGGCTTTGTAGTATTGTGTTTAAGAACTTGCTTAAATTTTATCCTCTTAGCTTAAGTCGCTTTGACGTTCTGGAAACGCATGCAATATTCTGCGGATATAACTTAGAGATATTTTCAGAATAAACGTTGTGCGAACTATCTCCGCAGGGCAAATTCAACTAATTTACACACATTGGATTGCGCTGTTCTTTCATATTATTATTAATTTTGAACTCTCTAAGTTTTTAAGTCGTCCATTATTGCACTATTTACGAATAGTATGGCGCAAAATCAAGATATTTAAACACCCACCATAATTTCTGCTAACTTTGAATGCGTGAACAGCCATTTCGGAAAATTTTCAACAAAATTGTACGATATATTATAAGTTAAGATATGTGCGTTGTCCTATGTTTGTGCAAGTCTCTATACATTTGTTAATCTGAATACATACACTATGTTTTCTTTCGTATTATAATGCTTTATTTACTTCTTTTTTGCTTTAAATTTTTATATTTTATTATTCTAGAACCTTCGCTGCACCTATCAATTTTCAATGCATTGTTTTCATACGGGATTTAATAACACGTCTTCCGATACTTGTCTTATTTTATATTAACGATTATATGATGATACTTTTGATACTAGAAACTGTTGTAACGTCTTTTACGTTTATCCTTTGAAGTTACATTATGTAGCAATGACCCGGAACAAGCTTCAATTTCAGCTTCCGTTTCAACGAATCTTCCCATCAAGAATTTCATTATTATATTTCTTGAAGTGGTCTTAGGAGGTATGCATAAAGTTTGCTCAATTAATTTCAATGTAAACAAAATTTAAACAAATTGGTGTGTAGCGTCTTGCCAGTCGAATGCACAGTTTAACTTTTTCAAGCTCCTCCGTTAGAAAAAATTAAAACGAGTTTGTTGGATTTATGCAATTCCATTTAAACCGAGTTCTTTATAATGTGTGGTCTTTATACGAGGTTATTATTCCTCGAATTTCATAATATTCATAACCTTTTCGTTTGCGAATTTGAATAAGAGAATAAAGGTTTGTGCGGTACACATTATTGCTCGTTTCGTACTGGTTCCTTTAATGGATTTCGCTTCAATAGAAAAACAGGGAGGAATTTCGTGTACATATGTACGTTATTGTGATAAAGACAATGGCCTTTTATACCGATTGCAAATTTCTATGTAGAAGCATAATAGAATTTCCATCTCGTTTGTATTAATTATTCAATGAGCTTTTACTCGAATACAATTTTAATATCGATTTAAAATGAGATTTACTATAAAATCATGAAATATTGAAAAATAAGTTAATGCTGCGCCTTTCATATAATTCTAGTAGAACGTTTGTAACTTAATAACCAATAACATATTTCTGGATCAAACCATTTTATCTTAGGAAACGAGACAATCTCATTGTTGATTCACCACAACTCGTGATCAAAATTCACATAGAAAAACTCGAAAACATTTTATTCGTAAAGCAAAAAAATACGAATTTGATCGGATCCCTCTGCCGTTACATCATCACATCGTAGACGTTAAAACATTATTATATTCGTATTTCATTCAATGCGATCGCGACTGGAGGCTACGCAGAAATTCAATATCGCCATGTCGTTACTGGGGCGTAAGATGGGTAGGTGGTACACCCCGCGAATAAATGACGAGTAAGGCGGAAACGAACCGTCGGATATTCACCAGTGGATCGCTTCCTTCCCGTCTTGAGACGCAGCCCAATCCAATCCGGAGATTGGGAATCGTTAAAGCGGGCTCGTCTTTTTCGCCCGAATTGATCTCACGCGCTTTTTCCTCGATTGGAGGGCCAGCAATCCATAATAAGTTTATATTGGGAAGATCGATCGGTCGCCGCCGCGGGATGCTGTCCAATTCGATCCGGTGATATTTTCAGATCGGTCCGTGATATTTTCGACCGTTGAACGCGATCGAGATAAGCGAGGACGCACGAGCAACTAATTGGCCTCGTTATTTTTGGTTTTTGCTCGACGTCGCTTATAATCTTGCACCAGAGATAAACGATATCTCTTCGCGTTGATTAATTATCGAGATTAGGATCTTAGGTCGAACATACCGGATATTTCGCTCGCTACCAAAACAAGAACCGTGACTCAGAGACAAGTGAGTTGCCAACCTGCCGGATGATTGCAACGATGTGATACGTAGGTTCAGTGCGGCCGTGAATAAGTGATAAGTTCGGTCGTTTCTGGTTAAACGATTGAGTGAAATGCGCCTAGCTGACTATTGTCCATCTTATCGCTGAATTTGAATACGTCAATTGCGCAGTGATATAAATTATAACGAATGTGGATTTGTTGAATAAGCGAGGGCGAGGAAAGTTTTCTTGCACCTTGCATTTGCATCGACATGGGAAAAGGCAAAATAATTTATTCGATACAGAAATGACTCTTTGAATTTTTTCTTTTGATAATTGCACTTATTCAGTTTCTAATTTATACTCGAATAATTTTCGCATTTGCGGTAGCATTCGGGAAGTCGCACTATAGATTTTTTTCAGCTGGCTGTTTCCTTGGTACACGCGACGTCGGAAAACTTAATGAGAAATGTCGTAGCTGTCACAGAAAACCAGAAAGTCCTGTGCCACGGCTTCTGCGGAAAATTCTTCGTTATCGTGTTTCACGTTTTACACGGATAAATCTGATTTGATTTCTTTAGGCGTTCAACGTGTGTTGGGAATTATTATTCCCTTAGCTTAGAGTGAAATATAAGTAAGCATTTATTACGGTGAGTTTGAAGAGATTTTATTGTATAGATTATGAATAATGTCTTTATCTGTACAAATTTATAACGTAATGGTGCACCTCTGAGTAAAGCTTGAGAGATTTAAAAAGATTCTATTACGTGGTATTTATTCGTGATTTAAATGCATTATTTTTTTTATGACTTTTCAGTCATTTGTATAATAAATAAACTTTTTATAATCTTCAGAATTTACACGACGATATTTATCTTGTGTTTTACTAATAAGGAAATATTTGCTTAGTAACAGAAAGTGTAAAATGACAAAGGCATTTTAATTTTTACAACTATTAAATTTAACTTTACCTCTATGCATTATTTTATAGACACAGAGAATTTCTCGAGTTTGGCTATTTTTGGATAAACGAGCTATAAAAATTCAACCGCGAAGTTATACAGAGATTAACTCACAAACTTCGTGTTGTTGGATTGATTAGTTTATTCGCACTTTTATGGGCAGAGGTTGACCGTGTACATGTAAAGAAATCGATAGAGCGTTGTCCTTACTGTTTTATGCGTGCTTACACGACTTTCCGATAACTTTTCATGCATAGAAAACGAATGCATTTAACGACAATTGAAATGGAAGAATTACACGCAGTAAAACAGAGAAGAGGTAAAACACTTTTATTTAATCCAACAACATAGAATGTCCGTCTGTATTCCAATGATGGAGAAATAAAATGAAACAATTAATAATCAGGATAACGGCAATTAATAGAAAGTATAAGAAATCGATTAATAATCGTAATAACGACTTTAGGACTGTTTTTTATCGGACGAAAGACCTTTCACTGTGATTTTACATTAATTTTCCGATTACATTTACATCATTCGTTCTTACGAGCCGTTTGATTGACAAAAAAAAACCAAGTGTCGCTTACAAGTCTCGTGAAAAAGAGGCCGGAGATAGGCCGAATTTGAAGCTGTATTTTCTCTTTTGTAATTACACCGTCGAGCTTTCATCTCGAGGAAGGCCTTTCTATAGGTGAATTCACGCCTTTGTAGAATCAACGGATTATTAGTTGGCCCATTGAACGTGGCTCCGCCGGTGAAAAGGCGTGCTTCTTTAACTTTGATCCACGAAGCTTCAAATCCAATGCTTATTCGCTTTGTCCATCGCGCGATAATCGATATCATTTCCACTTTGGGGGATGCAAAAAAAAAACGTGGCGCATCCTCGAACTCATCGAGTAGCACCCACGTCGACGATCTCCATTGATAACTTATAAAAGGGACTCGCGCAAGCTCTGTACCTCACCGAAAGCTCTCTCGAATCTTGCGCTACTTTATCGACAGCGCTCTTCCTTATCCGCCCACGGATATCAAAAAGTCCGTGCTTTTATCGTCTGCAAGTGAAAGAGAGTCGGGTTGGAAAAACAATTCGCTTTGACCTTGCGCATTCGAGACAGTATTCCCAGATGCAATTAAATGCTAACATAAATATTGTGCGTAACAAAAACGTCTGACAAACGCACGTTTCACTTACAAGAATAAAGCTGTACAAACGTGTACCAAAAGAGGCTTGCTCGTTGCGAAAGCTTTCCGCAGAGGACGCTGCAGAAGACTCCGTGAAACCTGAAAAGTCATCGAAAGATTCTTTTCTACGAAATAATAATAACGAGAATTCTATTGTAGCAAGCTACGAACTAGTACGTCGAATAAATAAATGAGTATAAACCTCCAAAACACCCCCTTTAACCACCATATTCCCATCACAAGCACGCCCTTTTTTGCTACTGCATCGAAAATGTACGCAAGCCAGACGCAAATTATTCCTTCGCAATCGACCTTACCGCGATATACCGAGGTTTTGTTATGGAGATTTCAAAGCGTCCAAATCAGCATCGTCATTGGCCATTGGTGCACGGTGTAAAAATGGATGTTAAGCGAGGAGGGTCTGAAAATCCCTTCTGAAAATTCGATTTTAAGGTCCCGCAAAGGGTGGACGGTTACCTCGCGTGGCAGAACGATTCGATGTTCGAGCGAACGGTTAAATTGAGTCTAGGCAGTTGTGGACCTGGAGTGGTACTTGCCAGTGTACCCTAACCGTGCCCGGATCGCCGAGTCAAGTTGCTGTGCAATTCTATCGAGGGGCCTACAGAAACTAATTGGCCGGTCAGCCCTTCGTCGGAGCTTCCAGTTAAGTCCCGGCATTGCGACAATGCAATTTACGTATATACGCCGCGGTCCATTCACAGGCGAAACCTCAATTCCGTTCAGGAAACGAAGAAGGATCCCTTTCAAGGGGATCGGCGGTGAGTGCCTGGATGAGGTTATGAGAAAAGGAAGGCGGAGGAACTGGAAGTACGTGCCGAAACGAGATCAAGTGCGCTATGGAATTCACCTAGAATGTTTCCAAAAATTCGTTTTGATTGAAAGCCCAGAAGACGAGAATGTATACCCATCGCTGTTCCACCGCAATATGAGATGCAATCTCCCCCTCCGAGACATCTTCCGAGTTTGCCACACGAAATGGATTGCTTTCATTCACGATTCGGTTAAAAATTCATTTTTTACTTATTTTAGTATATCTGTTAGTAGTTTTGGTTATTAGTATACTTAGTAATATTTATTTTAGTTAGAATATCGATCGAGAGAGTGGTAGGAATTGCTTTATCGAGCAGCGATAATGTAAGAATATACGGTTTCGGATGTGAATCGATTGTTTATAAATAGCAGATGCGTAACCAGGGTGTGTAATGTACGTGTCGCGTGTCTGAGCAATCGTATTGACTTTGATCGATACATTATTCGTTAATTTCCTCTTAAAGGGAAAACGTTACGCGCCGTAAAGCCACGAATCGTTGTATCGATCGGGGCTATTGTCGCTTTAACTTTGTCAGCGGCTCGGTATATACCGCGATATGATGCGTGGAGGCAAACCCCCGAGGTACCGTCTGAAATATCTTCCTTTTTCTCCGACTCCCTCAAATTTCCGCCTCTTATTTATTTTACTCCGGTTCCGGGGAAAAATTCCACGTCTTCTGGTTATCCTCAGCTCGGCGATGCTCTCGTTTCTTTTTTTCTTTTTTTTTTTTGGCTGCCAGTAGCAAAAAGCTTGTAAACCTGCTCGTCGGGCGATACTTTGCGGGCATATTCCAGTCGCTCGTAAAGAAGTACCAAGCTAATGCCCGCTCTTCGATGAAAAGGAAGGTTCTGTGACCAGGGCCGTTTCAATCGACTTACGTATATCTGAAAATCGTTAAGGACATTTTTACGAGACGTTTCGCTATACAACTCCGCCATTGGAAGACTTGGCAATTTTAACGAGCTGAAATTTCGTGCTTCTCTCGAAGCTTTTTTTCTTAACGTCTCCGGAAAAGGTAGCTTCTTGATAATTTACATATGTTACTTTATTATGGTCGTTGGTGCTGTATTTACGATAATGTGCTTTTACGATTATGATGGATATTAATGGGTTTACTGCCGTGGAGTGAGAAGTTTTGTGTACAGTTACGATGGAGCTGTATGTATTCTACGATCAAATTTGATGTAAACGCAACAATGGACAGCGCGCAACGCCGTTTAATACGTTAAACTCTTTAACGAATGTCACATAATTTTGGGTTTGTAATAATATTCTTGGTTTAGTTATATATGGTAGTCATATATCAAAGCGTAGTAAAATCTTAAATTACGATTGTGTTCTCTGTTAGAATATGCATCAAATTTTTAATAGGTTTCGGTAAATTTGCGTATAAAACATTGAAATTGTGTTTTCAGTGAATTCTGCATATTTCCATTCGTTTAGCTGATGTACTACTGAGATATTCAGTATATACTAGTATAAAGTTTCATTAAACTCTTGACTAAGCACAGATATACTTGACGCTCTGTGGGTGCTCTAGAATAAAAGGAAGTTCAATCTTACTCTCTGTCGGGGGTAAAAACGGTTATTGCCCTGACTGTCCCGAATATGCTACCTGGGAAACCTTCATTCACGATCGCGAGGGCAAAAAGAACGAGCCTCTTGAGACAGGGTTGCCTGTTCTCTTTATTTTGAGATCGTTAAGCCTCATCATTTATTAAGAAAGCCCTGTTTTCGTTTATGATTAGGGTAGCCCCCGATATATTCCAACACAATACTTGAAAGAATCTTCCGAAAGCAGATATAGCCATAATATATCGAAGAAGTCAGATATGTTATGGTAGCTACATTTTTTAAGTAGTGCGATTTTTGCGAGATGCTACAAAGGTTGGAAATAATAATATGCATAATGAAAATAAAAGTATCGATTTATTTAGAAAATTAATATTGTTAATATCAAATAATTATGGAATTTAGCACACTATGCATTACATTCTACAAATATTTTAATACAAGTTGAGTACCTGTTTAAAAAAATTCTTTTATATCTCTGCCGAAAGTAAATAATAAATATCCTCTGACAATGTATTACAAATTCTTTACAATGTCATTATTCAGAATGTATACCGATTAAAATTTTCCACGATTGACCTAAGAATGATAATTATCTTTCGTAATCTGTTATAACTGAGTATTCTATAATACGTGGTGTAGAAAATAGGTTCATCATTCATGTTTTTGTTTTATATCGCGCTAATCATAAAAACTTTCATTTCTATTCGTTACATTATACAAAATTCTCAATCAGTAATTATCTCAAAATCCCAACATTCAATCTCGTCTAACCTCTCATGACAACCGCTTCATAGCTAGTACGATAAATCGTCTCTCATAAACGTTACAAGCGAAAAGGAAATCATTCTTGGATCTATAATCACTTTGTTATTCCGCACGAGTGTCATCGTGAACCGGACAAATCTCCTCTAGCCATTTCTCATGCGACAAGAGCCGCGTACGCTCGGAGGGTGGTTTAAAGCGTGCCTACCGGTTTCTCGGTTTTGCGAGCGTCACCGCCTATCCATATTTTAAAAAACCACTTCTGCGATCTATTCGTGCCGGTTACTCCCCGACGCCGAGGCGAGAGCGCGAGCACTCCCTTGGGAATCTGCGGTATAATAACGTTGACATAGCCGGCGTGGAGCACTAAATAGAAGAGCCGCCGCGCCGGTTTCCTTTGCTCCCCGCACACGAAGCTCTCAGTAGTGCTTCGTGCTTCGTATTAATGCCTGTTAGATGGGTGTAGCAGTTGGCAAGACACATGTAATCATTGATCAGAATATGAGTAGAACGTGCTTTCTCAAATGTATTAGATAAAAGTTCCTTTCGTTTTACGAGGAAATAATAGACGCACAACATTTTTTTTTTCATGCTTTATATTATTTTATTGAATTATGTATGCAGCTAGAGGATGCTTGAAGATAAGGAGAGGTCAGAGCAGAGTTCATGTTTGTATAAATATTGCTAGATAAAGCTGCTGCGTGTAAATAACGTGAGACACTTTTGGGATAACCTAATACTTTTAATGTATTTCTCAATTTTGCACGTACTTTTAGGTGCAGTTGCACGAATAAGAAGGTAAATAAGAATTATCGCGAAGGAGTGAGGTAGAGTGTGCGGTATCACGAACGTCCAGTCATTGGTGCAGTTTTTACTTATTTCTCTTATTTCTTAGGATAAACTCGGTGTCAATATCAAAATGCTACGACCGTGTTAACTTGCGTTATTTGACCAAATTGTGGTGGTTGCAGTAAAGTCAATGATGGGGATAAACTGTAGCACTTTTCTTGCCTTTGCATCATTCTGACTGCCAACACGTTTGACGCGGACGGTACGTTGAAGTTCCTTGGCGTGGGTGAACGTGCCTTGTACTTGTAAATCCATCTTACTCGGAAAGGCTTCGTGGCCATATCTCTCGACGATGCAGGTGCATTATTGCAATTCAGAACGCAATGCTCCGCATCCTTGAGTACAGCACTCGATCAAAGAAAGTAACGGCCGTTTACAGATTTACGTTTGATCGCAGACTCGAAAGCTTGATCGCTGCCGTTGAACGTGTACCACTTTTTCATATATATATGTATATATATTTTAACGCTTTCCTAGAGAATATTTTAACACTGAAACTGCCAAAGTGATCAAAATGGTGGACCAGCATTCACTTAGAAATTTCTCGTGAATTTCAAGAATTTGTAACAGATGTATTACTTTTCTATTATCGTTACTTTTTTTTATGAATATTTATTGTATATTCAAAATTATCGGCATTGCGCCTTATAAGCAGCGTTAAAGTGCTCGTGGAGAGTGTAAGTTAATATAATTTGTAATTATTAATTAACGAAGTAATTTTCAGTAGCTGATTAGCAATACATTCGAGAGATTGGTGGGTTCTTTGAATTTCTAATTCATATATTTTTCGAAAATGGCATCGCTATATTACTATAGAAAATTACTCCATCGTAACAATGTTATGTGATATCACGTCGAGAAGTAAAATATTATGTTGAGAGGATAATCCTTCGTCTTCATACGTTTTTAACAGCATGCAATTTTTGTGAGCATGCTTGGTCAATAGGGGAATCTATAAGATGAATTATATTTAAATGAAAACCATCTTAAAACGTACCTGGAAGTAGATCGAATTTGTAACGGGCAAATAATTCGTTGCCCTATTATATACGAATATATTGTCCGACGTATTTTTGCCGACGATTTCACCTCTAAGCCTTTCTTCCGCATTCCGCAACAATGGGTCGTTATTTACATCATATCGGAAATCTTACGTGACCCAGTACCGTAACATTCATTCTTTCTGGAAGCGAAAGAAATTGCTTTTGCACACTTACTGGTACATGTAACGCGAGCAGCATCCGGCAGCTTCCGCGAGCGCTCCTCTCGCTTCCTTTTCCATTACATTACCCGTTCGTATTTCATATCCACGTCCCGCGCATCTTTGCGCCTTCGAAGGACGCGTAATTTTTCACGCCATAGCGAACTAGCGGCGTTTGTCGAATTCAAACAACATAAATCTCACCGCATGATTTGCGAAGCTGCCATTTTGCGGTGGCACCAAAGGCGTCAGGTTTGATCGAGTAAAGCGCGAGTCTTTCCTACCGAATAAATCTCGACATCTGGTGTTTCGGGACCCACTTTAACACGTTAAACGTCACATCAGTCACCGATGACCGAAACTGGACTTTCCATTCAAGCTGCGTCAGTCTCTGGTGACTGACAGCGTACTTCTAAGCAGCGAGCATGGCTGAAGGGGGATTATAAATTCACGGGGTACTCAACGTGTTAAAAATATGAATGTAATTTATTAAAGTAAGGAAAAGAAATGTGTGGTTTGCTTGTACATTGATTTTAGACGGTTGTAATTTTTCTCGTGAAATCCTTCGACATCTTTACACTTAACATACATGAATTTCTATTGTAACATTAAGACTATGAGCGAACTCAGGATACGAATATAAAACAGTATTTATCGTGATTGAAAAAAGTCACCTGACTCATCTGTTCATACTCAGGCTCGCCTATCGACAAGCTAACTGCAGCGTGAACTGCAGACGGCATATAAAATCCACGCGGCACTTAACGTATTAAACAGTAGGTCCTAGGCTATATGACCTCAGTAGCTGGTGCCCAGAATAAATTAAAAAAAAAAAAAGGCAAAAATATCTCGACACTCGATAACGCCACTATCACTCCAGTAGACGTCCAAGGATCATCCATCCTTCGCATTCACAAAAAGGGCTACCTTTCATTTAGGAAATCATTCCGCGGGGGTTTTATCAGGGCCGACCACGGCGCCAACTGCAACACGGCCCAACGGTTTCGGCGGCATATTTCACCGCGCGATTCCATGGGGTAGATCCTCGCCGCCACCCTGGATCAATCTTAAGAGAAGAACAATGGTGGCGTCGTGCGCATTGATGAAAGTCTTCCGTCAACCCTTTGTGGATTCAACGTAATTCCGTGTAACGCCACCGACGACAAGGAAGATGAGGCGTCGAAAGAGGAGTGAGAGTGTAAGGGCTGAGAGTGGCCCCGGTGCCGTTTTGCAAGCGGCCGGCGGAGGGAGCAGGGGAGTCTTGGTTCTTAATGGAAGAAACTCCGAGGCGCCGTTGGATGTAGGCGTCTCGACGCCGTGCCACCGGCGGACCTACAATTTACTGCCATTTATTTAATTGGTTCGTCAAAGTCCCCGCTACTAATGCTCCTCGATGAAAAGGCATCGGCCTGACGCACCCCATATTCGATGGGACTAGCTTCACGGCGTCGTCGATTGTTAGGCATTGGCGAGTGGAGTTTTTTTTTTTTTTTTCTCTGTTCGATGCCACCGACTTCGCATATGTTCGAGGGGTAGGGCACGAGGGAAGAGTTCGAGGGGTGCTCTTGTAATGGAGTGAATGGAGGCTCGGGCGTGTATTCTAGGCATTTAAGATAGGATTCTGATTCCAACCACTCGAGGTTCCTCGGTGACGATGATTCTGACGGACGTTAGTCGGTTTTGATCATTGTTCGTGAACATCATAGGTGAGAATTTGTCTCTGCGAACTCGATGAATGCTCAAGGATTTGCTCTGGATTATTAATTTGGTAAGTTCGCGCGATAAGAAGAAAGTAATGCAGTTTACATCTCGATTAAGTGGTTGATAATAGGAGTATTCGATATAAATTTATTTAAATAAACTCTTGTTCTAAAATTATGAAATTGTGTTTGACCATACGATAACTAGGTAATGAGCAACCGATCAAAAATACCTGCAGTAGGTGGAATTAAAAATATAAATATACTCCATTAAATGATCAAGACGTAGTTTTTTATTATGAAAATCATCTCTGAAGCAGGTAACAGCTGTGTTTATGCATAGTCAATTGTGGCTGAAATTTGAATTCTGGACATTCAATATAGAAGGACGTTTGAACATAGCTTTAAACTTGTTTGAGATTAAATCGGGTGCGTTCTTTCTTTCAAATAGCAGTCATCGCGCTTCTCGCCCGCCGCCTTTCTGGCAAAAAGATCTCACTTGAATCAAAGTACGACGAAGTCCGTCTGGAGTTACTGGCGAACGATTCATGGCTGTGTGTTTGTTCCATGCATATGTATCTGTAATACATATGTACGCAATTGTTGCCAAAGTCGGCGGAGTTTCTTGGAAAGTTTCGAATCCCCGGAGAGCTTGGACATCCGTAACAGCCGAGAAATTACCAGCCTAGACGTCGGTTCTCTCGGCCGCCGACGTTCTTGTCGACCACTTGACCGGCTGTATCGTTGCGGCACGAAAATGCAGATTCTACGACACGCACAAAACTGTGAATGAACACGCAATAATCCTTGTTAATTTAACGATCGATTAATATCAATTCTACAAGAAATATTTTATTTTATTTTTGCTTTTTGATTTTTCCTTTTGCTATATTTTTTTACTTCTGATATCAACAAATGAGTTAATGTTTCCACATGTTTAATAAAATAGCATTTGTGTATTTAATATGCATTGAATTTAAAATAGATCGATATACGTCATAAAATATTTCTTGTACAATTACTATGAATGCACTGCAAAATTCAATCGTTCTGTTCACTAAATCGTAAATAACTTAGGAATATTCTGTTTGTAGTAAATGATTAAGGAGTTTATTGTGATCTCTCGTTTAAATATCGTTAATCCTCAGTTAAGATATATCAATATAATTACGTGCTGGATGAGATATATTGGATAGAACGAAATACGTCCGATAAACATTTTGTTGATATTTGTTTAGCAGATACGAAGTTCATGATTTGCTTAAACTGCTCTTTGGAAGGCCCCTACGTTCATCACACAGAGTACGCAGTCGTTTATCTCTTCTTCACATGTCCTTTCTGCATTCAATGTAAGATAAACAAATCCTCTGTATATTGGTTTATGGCATCACATTACTCTTTGTCAAGAGCTCAAGACTAAACCTGCCAGACCGGTCAAAATAACCGGTCAGTCACTTCTTTGAAAGATCGTAGAACTTCGAGGGCAGGTATTTTATGAGATTTTTCATGATTTTGTTGCAGCGTATGGATTAATATATTAATGTATTGAAATTATTCTCTCGACCTTCTTTTGTTTAAGGATACATTTAATACACTTAACTATGTCTCGGAAATAGCTGCTGAGTTGAGTGTTAATTCCTATTTCGGCATCTGATTTCGAAACAAAAAGGCGCCAAGAGTTTTTATTCCCGACAAGTGTAGGGCCCTTCAAAGGTCACGATGGTTTTCCTTAGAAGTGTCAGTGACACGCAGTACGCGTGTACTTCTTATGGTAAGTACTAGGATCCCTTAGAGACTGAGAGGATGGACCGAGCACGACTGGGAGTCTCGGTATCACCCTCACCTGTAAATCATGGCTCTCGGTGGTGTAGCAAGAACAACCACTTTCTAGAAGAGTCTCTATATCATGGCCCTGTGGAAGCCTCCAACACCTCTGTATATCACCTCTCTGTCCTCTCTTTTGCGATTTCGAGCTTTTCGATGCACTTGAAAATATTACGGTTAAAAAATGATGGCCGATCAAAACAGAAGCGTCTTGCGTGATTAGTAAACTATCTATCAATTCCTGTTACGAAGAAGCATGCGTTCAAGAGCTTTACTCGAGTACAATCTTCATTTCTGAAAGAACTTGTAAATATCATTTATGCGTTGTACAATATCCGTACAGAGTTTTGGCAGGAAGACTAATTTTATACGACCCGTTTCAAGATACTTATATAATAGTAATAAAAATACTTGAGAATATTTAGTTCCCCTCTAGACGAATGTAAGTAATTTGAAATGCTTACGTTTCGTCGTTGCAGCGATATCGTATACAAAGAAATGAGTAAGCGTCCAAAGAACCCTTTGATCATTACATCACGACCTCCTTGTTTAAATTCTTTGAGAATTATTAATGTATATCTTAATATCTTGAAACGGGAGTATGAAAAATGCCAGACGGAAATGTGATAGCGAGATGTCAAAATAAAAATCCCCGGGAGCCTCTAATGAGGTAACGCAATTCTCGGGTTTCCCGGCGTTTGAAAGAGAACATCGTAGTGTGTAAGTGGACGTATCAAAAATTTCTGTTGCGCGTAACCGTGCCTTGTTCCCTAATTGCTCCGTTTCGCCGTAATTACGGGAGAGGATTTTCTGGCGCAGCATTTCACGGAGAAAGTAGGGTAGATAATAGTTCAGAAAGCGAGTGTGAAACATCGACGGAGGAAACATTACCGGCAGCTCGTTTTCCACGATATTCTGGCATCTATCTTGCGTCATTAAAACGTCATTTTTTTTTTCACCGTCCTAAGCGAATCCGCGGCAACTTATCCCGTCACTCTCATAAGCCAAAGGCCGGCATGGGCTTCTACATACTTGTAAGATGTGCCTAAAGTGCATGTTGAGGCTTCTGGAGCATCGTTTGGAGAATGGCTTCCGTGTAAAGGCTGGATAATTGCAGCTACAAGGAAGAATGGAATGCAGCCGAATTTTCTTCGTTATAATGTCTCACGCAGAGATATCGTGGAAGTTATTTCATAGACTTCGTTAATTTATAGCAAGTATGGATATAGTTAACAAAAAAGGTTTAGGTATACAATTGTATTATGCACGAATATATAGACTAATAAAAGCAGGATGAGCATATATCTTTGAAAATTGGCTGTGGACTTTTTTTACCTATACCCTAGTAGCAGAATCATCGCGTAAATAATGTTTATAAAATATTGTAGAATCTGGAAAATAACTGGACGATGTATGCCGGGATCGTACTTTATTTCCAAGCGAATTACTTATTGTTTTTAGGCCGAGTCTAATGAATGTGCGCGCGTACGTGTTTGGCGGTATATTAGACAGTGAAAAAAAAAGGCTATCGAAGAACATGAGAGTGGAAAAAAAGTGTGGCGTGAAAAGAAACACTCTTCTGGAGTTCTTTTCAAACGAGGCGGTAAATCATAAAGAATCGATATGTATAAATAAGAAGAAGTGCAAAATAATTCTAATTGGTGAATATTCTATTCTAAAATGAAGTCTAATATGTACAAAGTAAAGTGGTCTCGAATACGGAGCTATTATCTTAAAATGTAATATGTATAAAGCGACTGACTATGGAAAGCGGCTATTTCTCATATATTGCATTGCTTTTAATCAAAACTAATTATACCTGAGTTATTAATCGCGGATCAAAAATTTACGGAAAGTGTTTATTGACGCGCATTTGGTGTTTTTATTGGTATTTCCCGAAAGGACGAAGACTCGTGGAGGTATTGACCCATTGTTTACATAATATTCCCCACGAATTTCTACATGTACCCTCGCTACCACATTTATTTGGCGGTGGAATTGCTCGTTCGGCCGACGTTCATGCTCGAAATTAAAAGGCGCTATTAATACGAGCCTCACGCACTGGTCATTGGTCATCGGTACGCAGCCGGTAGTGACGTTCGGCTCTTTAATTATGTCCAATAAATCACCTACATAGCGGGCCGAACCCTCGTCGTTAACGTTTTTATTTTACCTTTACAAACAATCGCCTAACGGATACCATCTTTATGGTAATGTTTGACACGCCTTTTATCCTTTGGTTACAATCGGTGGTACAGTTATGAATTTTATATTAATTCTAGACATGGTTTTTATAATTAACAGACATAACAAAAAAGACATAATTTTATATTAATTCTAGACATGGTTGTAGATCCAATATAAATTGTATAAAATGAAAAGATGAATGTTGGTCCAACTAATATGTTATCACCGTGTATCCTGTTTTTCTCTGCAACTTTAGCATTAGGTATGCATATGGAATTAATATTCACAGAGAAAGCACGTTTTTCTTACTAAACACTCTGAATTTTGTGTTTATCATCTGTATTCATTGTCTGCGTTTATCGTTATTTGTCACAGCCATTTTTTATATGAACATCAAATGCATAATTATTTCTTAATCCTTTTGCGATGTCAGATTATAACACATAGTGCGCGTATTATACAGTGGATATTAAACTACGATCTATATTATGAACAGTAACATTCCTTATAAGAACGAAGTTTTCAGAAGCTACATTGAAGTAATCGAAATATTGAATTATTTATTAATCAGTCAGTACCGTTATATATTTTTTGCATATTACTTGTAAAAGTATACACTTACTTTCTTATTTACTGATTTGTTGATACAATTTTGTTATCGACACTATTGAGAAGGTGGCAGGGTAGGGCATCTTAAACATTGTAAGCAAACCAAAATCGATGCACGACTAAAGTAACCGAGTAATCTAATAATATACTGCACGACGTCTCTCGAAAACAGCTTTTGACGAGTTTACTCGCCAGTCATTTACTCTTGACTCCCTAAAGTCATTGATTCTTGACTTGCCAAAGTCATTGACTCTGGACTCGCCAAAGTCATTGACTCTCGACTTGCCAAAGTCATTGACTCTCGACTCGCCAAAGTCATTGACTCTCGACTCGCCAAAGTCTACAATGGCACATGAAACGAACGACGACCGCAACTCGCCATCGTATGTCAACCGCTTAATAATATTCATGGCCATCGCGAACCGTGCATCCAATCGTTCCTTAATCACCCACCACCAAACTATCTCAAACGCTTATAAGCGCCAACGGCGTGCCAAGGGCAAATATCCAAACCGCCTATAAGCGCAGAGGGTAATGAAAGGGTCAATTCGAGCCTCGCGGTAAATCTGCCATATAAACGACTTATTTCGACGTTCCGCGGGAAAGCCTGTTTGGCAACAAAACCGCCGATGCTCTTTCGGCAGTTCTAATAATCCGGCGCAGTTGGGAAATCCCTGTATACCTTCCAGCGGGAGGGCGTTAATTTCCCCGAAATACGTTACTCGCAGTGTTTGCTAAGGAAACAAGACCGGCGACAACTCTTTCGCTCGGGCAAAGGGGCATTTTCCCCGCGCAACCCCGGGGGCGTATTTATTCGTGCGTAGGCGGACCGCGCATTGTTGCAAAATCATCGGCATTGTGCCCGCGGACTCGATTTATTTTGTCTATTCGGCGGAAAAGTGCTTTCATTTGCGTGGCAACCGTCAAAGCTGTTTCTCGTGTGCACGCGTGGGGCGGCAATGAGAGAGCGGATCGAAGGGGCCGGGAGGGGCTTCGGTACGAACGAGACGGAACGACGAGAAAGAGAGGCGCGCACATTGTAAGCGTACGCCATTATCTGTCACAAAAGCCCTTAATTCGACAATGCGTCCGTCGAAGAGGACAATAGCCTGCTCTCGGTAAATAATGATTCCTTCGATTCCGAAAGCTCGTCGGTGCGCATTCCTCGCCTCTCTCGTATGTTAACGACACCTTTGGTACGGAAGTTTCAAGGGCATTTTTCGTTGCGCGAAGCACCTTTTCCTGATAGAATCGTCGGCCGGTTATTATTGGATTTTATCGCTATATTTATTGTTCGCGTTGGATGCGGTTTGGATGTTCATTCTGCATATACTCATGTATATTGTTTTTGCGACATAGATTAATGTATTGAGGAAAATAATATCGATTTTTATAAGAAGGGGAGTAATAATGATAAAAGAATTGCTTTCTGTTTTACTGTATATGTGTATAATATTTCTGAGATTACTGTGTTATGGTTCCTGATTTCTGAAGCGTGAATTCTTTTATCAGAAAAATCTTATCCTCGATCGACGTGACAGTAAACTCGATAACTATGAGATTTTTCTTATAGATTTGGCAGCTGAAAAATATGATTTCTTTTTCTATGACAGAGAAAGGTATTTGTACAT
>JBCFXI010000463.1:0-42989 GCA_038496175.1 Ampulex compressa | reverse complement strand
CAGAAAAATCTTATCCTCGATCGACGTGACAGTAAACTCGATAACTATGAGATTTTTCTTATAGATTTGGCAGCTGAAAAATATGATTTCTTTTTCTATGACAGAGAAAGGTATTTGTACATCGGTATGTCCCAAATGCTTAATACGTATTTTTAAGAAATTATCTCTGGATGGATAAGAGCTTTCCTCAAATAACTATCTAAAATCATGTCGCGGGTCGTCACTAATTTACACGCGAAAATTTATACGCGAAACTTTTTCACTGTTGTCGTTCTATATACTGGTAACTCTCTTAACTGTGTTATATGAGACCCAGGGACAGTAGAAAAAAAGTGGGATTACGTTCCAAAAACTCATTAAAAATAAACAGCTTAATATTTACAAAAAATATAAAAGTATGTATAACACAAAACGGAAAGAAACAAAAGATATTACTTTCATTTAACATAACCTGAATTTGATAACGTTCTTTCTCATCGCTGCTCATTACAATCAAACGAGAATTTTTTTTTCGATTGAATAATATCACCTTCACTTTTTGAATCTTTTTCTTCGTTTAGATTTTTTGCATTCTCTATTCTTTCTAAAAAATCTATAATTTTGGTTTGTTTGTAGGTTCTTACAAGGTCATTGTAGATTTCATGGTATGGAGATACATAATTTCGCCGTACCCTTTTGAATTTTCGGCTTCTTTCAGCGGAAGGGTCTGCATTCAAGAAAAATGGTTCAAGATTTTGAGCTAAGCTTAGGTCTTATCGTAATTTTTTTTAGTATGAAATTATTGATTTCCCAATCTTCCTCGCTGTTATTGTTCTCAGAATCGATTTAATTCACAACTTCTTGAGATTTAACAACTTTCCGCCATTTCCATCAAATCCGCTTCGTCAACTTCTTCTTCCACTAATAAACGACGTTTTCCGTTACGACATCTGAATACAGTTATAGATGAATAAATTATAATTTATTTACACATTTCCTTGTAAAACCACTGTAGTTTATCACTTCTTCCCCTCATTATTCTAAGGTAATTTAGTTATTAAACGTGTTAAACAAACATTATGTTATCCAGTGTCGTAGACGTACAGTACTGTACAAACGTTTTCGCCATTTTCTTATCGTGTTACACCGTGTTATAGGTTACAGTGTTTTACAAGGATTCCCACAATTTATCCTATCGCGTTAGAACGAAACCGTGTTGTAGGCTGCCGTGCTGTAGGACAGCTACCTATGCTTAACCATGAACTCCACTTTTCGGAAGAAATAATTTACCGCAAAGATTCACCCTTTCGTTTCTCCGGTTCATTTGGAAATCACGGTCGTGGATTGTCAACGGGAAAATTCAGGAGCGAAAGCGCCTATAGGCAGAGCCCAGATTCTGGGGAAACTGCGGATTTGAGATTCGACGTAATAAGAATTCCGGTGGCAGGCTCGTCTTGACGATCGGACGGTCCCCGAGGTGATTAAAAAGGGAGAATTAGGATTTTTTTAGGCGAGCTCGCAGGGTCGCGCGAGAGGAACGTGATCCGGTGGTGGGAGACGGCGAAGAATTTGAAATCGGATTAGCGACAGCGATGGGACGCTCGATTTCATTCCCGCCTGTTACGAGCTTTTCATTTTTCGTTCCTTCGGGAACGGTCCCCTTCCATCCAGACCGTATTTGCATCACAAATACACCTTCGCTCTGGTTTTTTGCGTTTCATTAAATTCGCTTCCTCCTTCTTTATCCTCCGCCTCCTCTCAGCCTCTTCTTCGCAGCCTCGGCCTTCCTCGAGCGGCACCTTTCGATTCCGACGACGCGCCTCGTCGTCTCCCCTCAAAAGGGTTGTATTAAAAATTTTAATCCGCCGACGAGAAAGTTCTCCTGCCTCCCGCGATTCCAGCGCAAAAGTCGTTTATCAGGGACGTGCGCGGAAATACGCATCGCGGATGTTAATGTACCGGAAAACAAAGTAAGGTTGCCCGGCGAATGAAAGCCGCCCGCCGCCGTCTCGATGTCGTACAAGTAAATTTGATGCCGCATTACTGGAAGAGTAAGGATGGAAATAATCTATTTGAAGAATAATGCAGCGTAAGAAAATATGTACAAAGCGCATAGGAATTTTAAGTGTTCTAAGCACTCGAACCTATGAATGTGTGTGTGTGTGTGTGTGTGTGTGTGTGTGTGTGTGTGTGTGTGTGTGTGTGTGTGTGTGTGTGTGTGTGTGTGTGTGTGTGTGTGTGGGAAAATGCGTGACTGTGTCAGAATCTAGGGCATTGCGAAGAGTCAAATTTGGATAGTCGAGGAGTCTTTTTTGAAGTGTCCAGACGTAGAGTCGAGTTTAAGAAATGGAGTCAAATTTAAGACGCCGTAGATTAAATACATTTATGTTACGAAACTCTTAGTGTATCTCCCTTATTGTTCCTCTAGACACATTTTTTCGTTAAGTTATTCTTATTATTATGTTCCTTTTTTATTATTATTTTATTTTTACATATTACACCTCTTACACCGCATACACTGGAAAACGACTCTTGTGAACGCGCGAAATCCTATTTGCGTCGATAGATGAGTAACGTATACGCGTGTTGCTATATCGCATCGTTATATCAGGTGTGCCGGTATGAAGTCAGCGTTTTTTTGTGAAAATGAAACACCAATTTTGAATGGGAAAGTAAAAAAATTTTATTCAAAGTAGTGACCATTGCTTTCTATACATTTTGACCACCTTTCTGGCGATTTGTGGATACCACGCCAATAAAAATGTTCGTCTTTTGAAGCAAACCAATCGGACACCCAATTTTCGACTTCTTCGTAGGAATCGAAGTGCTGCTCAGCCAATGCGTGTCCCATCGATGAAAACAAATGGTAGTCGGAAGGGGCCAAGTCTGGTGAATACGGCGGGTGGGGTAGCAGCTCCCAGCCAAGTGCTTTGATTGTAGCTTGAACCGGTTTTGCTTTGTGTGCAGGTGCATTGTCGTGTAACAAAATTACTTTGCCGTGTCTTCTGGCCTATTCTAGTCGTTTTTCGATCAATGCTTGGTTCAAATTGATCATTTGTTGTCTGTAGCGATTAGTATTAACAGTTTCACCAGGTTTTAGAAGCTCATGATACACCGCACCTTTCTGACCACCAAACACAAAGCATTGCCTTCTTGCCGAATCGATCTGGTTTTGCAGTCGATGTTGATGGTTGTCTCGGGTTAACCCATAAATTTTTCCGTTTAGGATTCTTAAAATAAATCCATCTTCCATCGCCGGTTACAATTCGATGCAAAACTGATTTGCTTTCGTGTCTTTGAAGCAAAATTTCACAAGTGTTTGTTCGGTTTTCCACCTGTCTTTTGTTCAATTCATGTGGCACCTATTTTTCACACTTTCGATCATTCCCATAGCTTTTAAACGGTCAGAAATTGTTTATTATGCAACATTTAACATTGCTGCCATTTGCTTTTGACTCAAAGTATCATCTTCGTCCAATATTGCTTGCAAATCGGCGTCTTCAAACTTTTTTTGGTGGTCTTCCACGTTCTTCATTTCACACATCAAAATCATTATTTCTGAACAGTTGAAACCATCTTTTGCGTGTTGCTTCTGATAGAGCATGATCACCATATGCCTCGACAAGCATGCGATGCGACTCTGCAGCACTTTTCTTCAAATGAAAACAAAAAATTAATGCTTTCCGCAAATCATTACTTTCTGATAAAAAATTCAACATTTTGAACACGATGAAAAAATATGATGTTGTTTGTTCAATGACTTGATGTATATTAAATATATTTGACAGATGTCATACCAATCAAACAAAAAAAAAATTAAGGCTCGTTCACGACAAATGTTCCCTATCGACACATTTGTATCTTAACGCTTATTAATTCATACCGGTACACCTGATACATTACGTTTCTGCGTCTGTTATCAAAAATCTTTCAGGCTAAAATCGGCGAAGATACGTAATCTTTGTCATTACGCAACTACGGGGTATCCTAAAAAATGTATTCACTTTTTGATGCAAATCCAGTTTTCTACAACACTATTCAATTTTCGTTAATTTACCTTATTAGACTTGTACAATATTACAATTACGTATCGACTCATTTTTTATTTTCGTTCATACCACGTGTGGCGTATCTCGCCGCGCTACTATAATTCCCTTCTAACTTATCTTATGATTTTTATAACCGATAAAAAACAATTTTTTATTAATTTTTCGTTTTGCGAAGAAAATTTTAAATAGCCCAAACAAAAAATTCAGCGTGAGGCGTATACACTCTACGTCGCACGGAACGTGTCAATAGACACTTAAGTCAAAAATAAATATACGAGTAATGGTCACTCAAAAAGTGAGTGCATTTTTTTGTGCCACCTTGTATTATTGTTCATCCACTCCATCGATCCATCTATCGATGCTCTTGGGCGTAGGGAGCGTTGCCATAAATCTTTATTTCCAGGAGGTTCGTGGGCACTCGCAATTCATTCCTCGGTGATAATCGCGAACGTGCCGTGAGATCCGATGTTTCGTTGCCATTCGGCCACCTGTATTCCCAGTACGTGGCCACGGAACATCGCGGATTTTCTCGTTACCGAAACCCTGATAGTTATATCCTGACAAAATTGAGATACGACTGCCTTTCCCTGCCTGGACGAGGCTACGCTAACGTGAATTATGGACTTCGCGTGCGCCAACCTCCGAGTGACCCGAACAGCTCCATTTTATCTGGCCAAGATGTATTTATGTGAGAATATTATAGTCTCGAGCCGGTGGTTAACGTGTGTGAGTCCCTCCCGCAGCCCGAGCTTACACGCCTATCCGCTGGTTATCCGTAACCGATGATCGAGAGCGAGGAACATGATTTAAGTGCGGGTGGATCATAAGGAACGCTTCGGCATATACTCGAAATAGCCCTGTACCTGTATATCGTTCAAATCTATCGGTATATGTAAATCGATTAGTATAATATAATTCCACGACAGACTCTTGTTATGTAAATACAATCGTTATTTTCAAAACTCACTTTGGTTTTTAGTACTCGATGTTATAGATAAAATAGTTATAGATTTGTAAGACATAACGTCTATTTGGTGTTTCTCTTGCGAGTATAACTTTAACTTAAGTCTTATGAATAATAATACGTTTAGGACAAGTAGGGTTTAGAAATGCACTTATAGTCTAATCTGCATCGCGTTTCAATGAGCCAGTGGCATACTAAGGTGAAGCCATCGATCTTATTTGGGGTACAGTTATGTAAGGTCCATTATAAACGCTAGACTATGGCCATTCTATAAGCTTGTTATATGTACGGTATAGTTGTAACAATTTCTCAACGACTGGCGATCGATAGACAGTTGCTTTATCTGTGGGATATTAGTAATGTGGACGATGAATGATATCTTTTCCATACATATTTTGAGAATTAATAGTTGTGATATTAATAAGTATATCGTGATGATTATGGAGCTTCTATGGTCGTTTAATATTATTTTTGCACTGGTGACTTTATCATTTCGTTGCACTTTATAGCTATGTCCATGCACGGCATTTGTAGTAGAGATTCGACTTTAATGTAAGTTTTGCGTGTGTTTCTTGTGAGGCAAAAAACGTAATAAATGTAGTTCTGGATAAAAAGCCGCATACGCAGGGCGCGTCGAAAATCTTGGAAATACTTTGATCCACCCGAAAATCACGTTTTTGTGGCCATGATTGAATAAGTTAGGAAGTGTCACAAAAGAACAGTGGCAAAAAGGCCATATTTGAGGTGGCGCAGTTCCTTCGTCAAGCAACGCGCGCCCTTGTTATAAATCTCGTAACATCGATTCTGTCGATGATTCTCATTCAGAGTGCGGGCTTACCATATGAATACATGCATTAAGGTGATCCTCGGACTTCGCGGAGAGCGGCATTGTGGCTGGTATATCTTGCCCGGATTTCCTGGAAGCAGTCTTCGTCTGCTACTAAATTCACTGGAGACGCGAAATCGCGGCTATTTTTCGGCTTCTCGTACTTTTCGTTGTAGTATGCGGCACCAACTTCGTCGAAATCTTTTCTGGTACTAAATACCACGTTTGTAAGACTTTCAAGTATACCACAATGCTCGTGGATCTAGTTTTCCATAACAGGAAAATCTCCATAACTCTTTTCATCGAAAGTCATAATACCTCATATATTGATAATCGCAATTGTGTTTTATTCCACGACAGTAATGAGATTCACTGTATTCTTGCAACTAGAATATCACTCGATTGTGGTGCCCTCTGCAATGCAATTTTACTGCACGGTAGTCATAAGATCTAATGCATTCTTGCAATAATTGCAATTGTAAAGGGGAGAAGTAAATTACCGTAAGCATACACCCTATTACGATGCCAAATACGAGTAGTAATAGAGAAATAAAAATCCCCCAAGATTAAAAGCGAAATAAAAGCTAGGGATTTAATAGTTTTATTGCGTCGCACGTCGTTATACATTTATTCGTTGCTTGCTTTATTTGACTTTTGAGGCAATATAACGAACGGTATGCATGGGCGCGTGTTTTTATGCCGGAAGTCCTGTGTCTACGGCTAAGAGACACCTGTGTCTTAATTAAAGTTGGCTGACTTCTGCTACGCCGTGCCCTCTGCGCCACTCGTCAAGCCTGCTCCCCAGGGGTGCAATTTACGCGCCCCCTTTCCACCCCTTCACTCATTCTAGCAAGCGCGGTGCTGCGCCCGAAACTTACGTCTGCTCTGTCTTAAGATCATGCTTCCGAGAACGTCCAGCGCTATTGTTGATTTTGACTGGCATTCTCGCCTAAAAGTCATGATAATAATGATTGTGTAAGAATGAGATAAATGGTCTTGCGAAAAGTTGCACAACTGCTGTTACGACTGTTCGCAAGACCATTTATCTTATTCGTATACAATTTCGAGCAAGAGGAGAGTCAGGAGTGATTATGAATAATAATTGTGTAAATCGGTATAACTCGGGAAATATCGATTTAATGATACCAACTACTGGTCACTTCACGGACATATTCAGGTATATCTTATATCTTTTAACGAAGAAGGACAATGAAGATCAATAGATCTGTATAATGATTTACATGCTGCAATAAAATCATGCAAAATTGAAAAGATACGCGCCGTCATAAGTTTATAGATATTTTTTAAGATATAATTGACCAGTGATTTTGACTGTTTGGGGAATTCTAGTGCTCAAACAACCTGATGTAACCTATGGCATGTGGATAATTGAATTAAAAATGTTTGTTTCACGACTGTTTTGTTACAGAAGACTTTAGATGAAACTACGTTATAAATGTCGTAGGTAGGTTTAACGCAAATAACATACTTGGTATAAATATCAGCATTATTTTATGCGTTTTTTATTATGATAGTTTAACGTTACGAGGTAGTAAACTCCAAGTTTATTCTCTGTTATTGTCAGGGAGTACATTTCCACGCGAGGAATGAACGTAGAATAGATTATGGATAAAGGAGGTTATTTTTGAGCTTCGACGTGTATATCTGCAAGACAATTAATGTATTTGGATCGGTCGATCCTCTTTAATCCGTGCTACTGTTTTGGTGGTTTGATCGATTATTAAGTTAGAGGAGGTAGAAATTGGCCCTTACTGAAAATTACTTTTTCCATTCTTCCATTCAATCTCGTCGAGGTCCTGAAAAAGGCGGTCAGCAAGGATACGTCTACTTTAAGAGTCCGTTTGGATGAGGCAACCTTCCTTGGTCTTTACTATGTAAAACAGCCCCTATTCCCTTTTGTCCATCAGTTGGGTCACCGACGAGCGTTAAAGTTCTGTCCGGTCGAGATGACACTTTTCTGAGGCCTTAAGGGGACAAGAGTTTTTCGTGAATCGATCCATTCGATATTTATGTAGTATGAAGGAAGGTGTATTCCAGAGCCCTTGGATTCTTTCGAGATTTTTGCGGAACAGTGAATTTCATCTTTCAGACAGTCTTATCCCTCGTTTTCCCGAGGCCCACCGCCACCTTTTTCCAGTTAGGTAAATGGTTAATACAACTGGAAATAATGTTACAAATAGCTTTAATGTTCAATATTGGAAAAAAGCTGTAAAATTAAATACCTGTGATTTTTATCCCTACATATCGTCACAGATACGTTCATAATTTCTTGATTTAATGTAATAGAATGCAGATTATCGCGCAATTTTACTTGTTGAACTTGCCCTTATAGAGATTGATGTGCTATTCATTGACATACAAGTTTTTAGAAGCGACTTCTCCAAGGACAGATAAAGACCTTATTCAGTTGAAATTAGGCTACAGTTTTAAAATAAAAATTTTCTATGTCTAAGCACCGATTTATAAAAACAATGTATACATAAGCATTGAACTTATGATATATTACGTTTATCCTTAGAATAGGTACATTTTCAATTCGATCCTTCTCTTAGCCATGATCATCTATGACATCACCCAGATGACTCCAACAACAGTAACTCTTCAGCAAGTATCAAAAAATATCTACATATTGTACACCCTTCACTTCTTCCCTTCAAATTATAAATAACTCGTTTTTTATTTAAATCTTCCCGATACATTTTTCTACACAAAACGACGATATCTTTAACAACAACACGCAAATCTCCAAAATTCGTCGTCGAACATAGCAGTCTTCGTCTTTGATTCTTTCTCCGCGATGTAAACTGCTATCGTCCATAACGATACACTATACTGACTTCAAGGCTAAGTGTCCTCGGTGGGGCAGAGGGAGCGCGTATATAATCGCGTTTGTGATAGATCTGGTTCTCCGGGCTTCGCCTGCATCGACGTTATAAATGATCCCTATAAATGTCCCGCCTTCGTTGCGCCGTGGAACGGCACGATGGTCGGCGAAAACGACTAGCGGCACCATTAGCCTCCAGGTGTTGGGTATCCCAGCCCTGCGATCGACCTCCCCTTCATTCCGGCCGATCATGCTCAAGATGATCCCACGAGCGAGTCTTCGAGATGCGAGAGTGTCGGTGCTATGTAGAAGCTGGCGTGGGAGAGAGAGTAAATAATCCTCCAGCGTATTATCCCCCTGGTTCTTGGAAATCGCGGCTAATGGGGTTTCTAAACTCCTCACAGGACGGGCACACCTCTAACCGGCGTTGAATTCTCGCGGATCAGCTTTGTCGTCGTTAAAGGTATTTCGATGTGTTTACCCACATCCTATCATCGCCCAGAGTATTTAATCGGATCACGGAGTAACACTCCTTCGATTTATAGCTATGCAGACGGCAAGGCTGGTATACGGTTTAAATTATTCTGGTATCGTTATGGAATAGTTCGTATCCTCTCTGAGAAAATTCCACCTGGTGCGATGGAAGTGGTTCAAGTGATTAAACCCATAATGAATTTGCGTAGAGCGATCGGAAAGTATTTCGTATGTAATTGTTGAGTAAGTGTGTGTAAAAGTTGACATACATTATTGTGGAATTATGCACGTTTGAATTTGCTCGAAAAGGATTCAAGCTTGAGTCTCATGATGTCTGGATGGGTTTATGGGACAGCGATGGTCTGCGAATCTCGTTTGAACGATAAATTCAAAGCTGAGCGACTTTTGTAGTCGGTATTGAAAATTGAATAGACGGCATAAAAGGTTTTTTTTTGAGTTTCCTCGATGCTTATCCGCTTATTGTCCGCATTCTCAGTGAAACTTGTGCCTTTATATTGGCAGGTCTAAGAATAGCTAAGAATATCAGGGTATTCACGGATACTGCTGTAGTTTTGCAACTAAAGTCTTTCTGTTGCAACTAAAGTCCCTCGAGTGTGGGGCAATCGGTCGTAGCACGATAAGAACGTGACGGTAACGCGTAATGTATCGGAGGCAACCGTGCCATTTTTCCGTTAGACGTATACTTAGATACGAATCGATATTTCAAAGTACCAAGGTAACTTGTATGTCTTCTCGTTATGCGAGCTGAAGATTAAGAACGCTCAGTCGGACATTACGAAACCTCGTAGTATAAATACACTTTCGAATATGAGCATAAGAATATTGCTGACGCATCGAAATCAATGGAACGGATCGAGGATGGAAATATGCTTATGCAACACAAAGCCTTCCAGGTTAAATAATAAATTCCAATCAAAGTAAAATCATTTTGATATTACGTGAGCTTTCATTTTCCTCTTCTGGTTTGTTTGGTATTATATTGTTAATATATATACACAATATATAGCGATTATTCTTCTTCAAGTTCAAAAAGATAATTTTTATATTATGGATAAGCAATACATCTTATCAAAACAGTCAAATTTCTGCGTTTCGTATAATGATCGGAAGAAATGCTAGACAAGATTTTATATAAAAAAAAGAAGAAAATTGACGTTTATTTCGATCTAAGATAAGAACCTCTATCTCGGTACTTCTTAACATTATTTGTCTTCCTAACAAAATCACTCAAATTGAGAATCTACAGAGTAATTAGAACAGATCGCGAATGCGAATCCTTAATTCGCAGAGGCAGCACTAATTGCAATAATCGCAGGATCGCTCGTGAGCGAATTTCCTCGACGGTTGAAACAAAGTGCCGCATCCGTAACTGCATTCCTCCATCCTGTAGTTGCATTTCGCTTCGTGGGCCTCCTGCCGGCTGCGTTTCGGCTTTACCCGGCATCCGTACTCGGCCCATCGGCAGTCCGATTTCTCGTCCGGGTCGTACTCGGCCTCGGACGAGGAACTCACGTAATCCTCCTCCTGGTGATACTTGCTGTAATTGCATTTTTGCTCGTGCACGATCTTCCGCCTCCTGGGCATATTCACCATGCACCCGTATCGCCTGTACTTGCACTCCACCAATTCGTTGGGATCACCGTATTCGGAGTTCGCGTCCGTGATCGTGACGGAGCTCATGCCCTCGTGGATCTCGTCCATCGTCGAGCGCCTGTCCTTGTAGATGCAGTAGTTTTCGTGGATGGATATCCGCCATGGCAATGTCCTCACGTTGCAGCCCACGGATTGGTAGGGACACTCGACCAGATCGTCCTCGCTGCGATCCAGGTCCGTGGGAAGGAACTCCTCTTCCAAGTGAGGACGAAATTGACATCTGAAATTGAGAGTGTGTACGATTGACGTGCTTTTCGGAATAAATTGGTAATGTTGGATGTACTTTTGGCGTGTGATATCCTGGGTTTCTGTGTAACATGCACGATTCATACGCTGAGTGTGGAGTCTTTTGTGATTCTGAGGGACACTGTTCAAAGTACTTCTTTCTCACAGAAAGAATTACTAATGATGCGCAATGTGATATGGCGAAAACCACGTTTCGTACGAAACGTAATAGACACGCAGGTGAGGAATAAAGGGTTTTATTTTCGTTGGTCGTTGGGAAGGGTAAGATATTCGAGAAAACGAGAAGCTTGGTGATTGGGCGTGAACAAGGGCTGTGGTGAGCAAGGGTGAGTAAAGTTACGAGATATTTCTCGAGCCGTATCCTTTATGCTAAATGCATTAAGGTGCCCGAATAAATAAATATATACATGAGCAATATATGAAATATCTCAAAACGATTTATTCCTACACGCGATTATATATATATGTATGACAGAGTTTCCTCGTGAGCGCGAAATGCTAAAGCTGTATGCGCAATCTCTTGTCTAAGATGCATAGCCCACGGCTTGCGATTCAATTAGAAAACAGCAGTGTCAATGGTTTGAATTGCTTCGACTCCGTAAGTTTCAGCGTTTCGTTACCTCGATTCGTGAAGATCCTGCAAGTACTCGGGCACTTTTATCCAGCATCCTAGATCAGAGTAGGAGCAGGCTCGAAGTTCCTGGTCCTCCGAGGGTGCGGGTACGCTCCAGGCTCGTCTTTCGTTTTCGAGGAAATCGTCGACAGGCGGTGCTGTCGGTTGTTGCCGATATTTAGGCGGCAAAGGATGGGGCATGAAGTGAGTGGGTGGCGGCAGGTGAGACGGAGCCACCTGTGGAGGCTGAACCTCGATGTCCAATGGCGAATGACAGGTTGGGCAGCCGTAATAATAAGGTCTGCAGCGCTGACACACCGTGTGTCCATTGCAGCAGGTATATCTGGGCGTCAGTTCCATTTCCATCAGGCAAATGGGGCACAGACCTTCGGTCTTGAATCTCTCGTAGAGATTCGGGTACAAAGCGTCCATAATCTGTCGATCGTTAAATATTCGGTAATAGTTATGTTGATTATAGAGGATTGCTTTGATTTTAACATTTCTTTGAAGAAATGTTATTATGTACGGCTTTGTGTATACTTATTTCAAGAGTGATCGAGCAAAATTACTCCTCGTTTGGACTATTAGTAGACTGGTTTTACGTGGAACAATATGGGTTTTTGGATGTTGGTATTATGACTTACACGGTATTGTTGAGCATAAAGAAATATAAAATTTTGTTTGTCATTTTGAAGGTGAACTGCTAAAGATAAGCGGTTCCAAGATAAGGATTGTATAATCAGTTGTGTGACGACTGTGACTCAGATTATTAAGCACCATCGCGATGTGTCTAATTTATGGACGTTCTGACGAATGATCGTACACGTAGACTAAAAATTCATAAGCATTAAATTTATATGTTTATACATATATTCGTATATTAATAACGAATGAACGGTTTAACAAAATTTTTAAATTCGTAAAAATTCATAAAGAAAGTCTTTTCGTACAATATATGTAAAGGTAAACATATCACATTGTTGTCGATCATTGCTTTGAATATTCCGGATACACTTCACGGTATATTACATACATTCGTGTTACTTAGAATCGAGAATTTACGATTACAAAATCTTACGATTTACAACAAGATTCCGATTTACAAAAAAATTACGATGTACAAAACTTATCGCATCGCTTTCATACGATCATTCAGATATCACGGCCATCGTGAGAGCCTACGAGGAGGGCCTGGTGTGGAAATACGAAAAACTCGGAAGGCGTTTGCAAAGACTCATTCGAGCTCGCACGATTACGAAGGTATAGGGGCTACAATCGATCACGCGGCGTCTACTCACCGCCGATTCCTCTCGCTCCTTCAACGGCGGGCGAAACTGAAATTACAGCGGCGCGTGAGCGAAGGGAGAGAAAAAATAGGCGTCGCGGCACGTAGAGCTCCGTAACTACAGGCACTGTCTGTCATCGTCGAACTGTCACCGTTGCCTTATCTCGCAAGACCGATAGCGCGACTTTATCTGATAAAACGTTTTTCTCCGATACACCAGCATTTCCATGAAGGCACGAGACAAGAACGTCGCCGGTGGGTGGGAGTTTGTCGTCGGTTCGAAAATGTTCTCGTTGCTATGCACTTCGCGCGATCGAAATCCAACCGACACGGCCATTCGCCATGCTCGCACCGACGTCCATGAAAAATGGGAAATTTAACGCACCGCGCATTTTTTTTTTCTCCCGTATGCTCGTGGACAGAGGTAATTAGCATTAATTTGGGCATAAGTCAAATGATATACGAGGATGAGTTTCGGGTGGGTGTCAGATTACGCAGGTCCTCTACCCGGCGTCGAATACCACCCATGTCTCATGACGAATCTCTGTTTTGAGTTTGATTACCTGGCCGTTACCCCTTGACAGTTAATTATAGGTGAAAAATTGATGTTACTTTGTGTGCGTGCCCACGGTTGCATTTTGATCCAAGCTCGTGATACGTAGTGGTTTTACTGTTTGATGCGAGAATGACCTTCGAGTTAGGTCTTTGGACAGTGACAAGCGATGCCTCGTTTGCGTGTCGTTTCGCATCAGGATACTTTATGGTTTTTTTTTAAAGAGATACGCGAAAGTACAATGTTATGCTTTTTATTTTTATTTTTACCGATTGACGAATTTTATATGTTTTATATTATTGAACACCTTTGTGGTATTTCTCATTTAGATTGATCTGATATTTAACTTTTACAGCTTCTGAGTATTTGAATAATAATAATCTTTTTTGAATACGTGAAGGAAGAATGTTAAACAATGTTACTTTATTTTTGTCAATTTGTGGAGTAGATAAACTCTATTTTTGTTTTATAATAGAGCTACGGAATTCTTTATTTCTGAGTAGTTGCTTAAACTGTGCTATTCTCAAGCAGTTTAACTCTGATTATTCTTAGAATTGAAAAGGTATTTAGGATTTCGTAGTATTGTTTACCATTCTTTGGATTTAAATTATTTGATTTTCGTACAGATCATATGATATGGATGCGTCACTTTAAAAGGATCAAGCACTTCTTCCAAGGAAATCATTTTGATTGGTTTTGATGACACTGCGATATATTAAAATTATGATGTATTGCGCACAGGAAGTTGACTACGGACGCAATAGACTTATGTCCGTCAAAAATGAAAACATGACGTAAGCTAATTAATCAAATTGCGATCATATCTCTTATTGCGTATCGCATGCAACGTATCTCCTGGAATTGTTAATTTTGGCTCTCATTTGAAATCGAATCAATAATTTGCCTTTAATCAAGGATGCCAGGCCCATCGTTTTTTGCGATAAGGTAAACATGAACATAAAGCGCGCTTCAAGTACATTAAAAAAAACCCTTCCATATACGATTATACCGATTGCGTACATTTGATCCACATATGAGTGTAAAGTTTGATTGCAAACTGCGAAGTACTGTGTGTGCGCTTACGCGAAATCAAATTACTGGCACGATACCGTGGAATGTAAACGCTGACGAATATTTCTCATCCCTCCTCTATCGTCATCAACTCGTATGAGATATTACTAATTAAGTGTGCGACAAACAACTTATTGTCACGATAAAAATGTTATTTTTTTGCAGCTTATTACTTATTCAGTGATATCAGACAATTCATTATTTTTTAGCATATTAAGCATGTTATTTTTAACTGACCTGAAATTATAAATAATATTTATCTTTGTTAATTTTTTTATGTATCACGTCTTCACGATTTGGTTGTTTTTTGATCATTATGATATAATGATATCCATTTTTTTTTCACATCGGTAACCAAGTCATACATATTTTGAAAATCAAATTTTCGTATTTTATTGTACATTAGTTTATTGTATATATTTGTATCTTTTAATCACTTATCTGCTGCATAAAAATTGTAGAATAAATTCCAGATAAACGTTCAGATAGTTATTCGAAATATTTAGATACTATCTATTTTATTTAGCCCTACCATGAGACCTTTATCCGTAAATCACGGCATGAAAACTATTCAGGATTTGAATCCTTTCACGAGCAACGTTATACATATATCATTTCTCATTGTCACATACGCGAAGTGCTCAAGGGCATATCCGCCTAGTTCCCGCAATATATATAGCAACGTGTCTCATTTTCGATTTATATTTTCGCTATCTCGCGTCTTTAATGTCGCGACTTAAGCTTCGATTGATAATGGAATATTTTAATAGCGATACTGGTTTCTTTCCCTCGCGACGCGGTGCCCGGGTATGCGGATCACGAAACCAAATACATTCGTATGATATTCTACACCCGGTCGCATAACGACCGTCCCTCATTTGAATCCCTACGCGAACGTCACATCAAAGATATCTCGGCGGCACTGGGGGGTAATACCCACTGACCATAAGTCACTTATGTAAATCCGCGAGATGGAAACACGCGTCGCTTCACGGCACTGGCCCTTGGCAACGACGATACAAATTGAATTTGATGTTCAACCTTTCCCCGAGGTAATTTCGACTCGGCACTTCTCTGGCAAACCTTTGGGATACCTCGTTTACGATTAACACCTTCCGATTGGCGGGATACCAAATGGCAGAGCAGTCCTTCGGAAAGCACAAAGTCGAATTTTCCTCCACGCCTTTTTGTATCAATTTTTCAAGTATTGCGAGTGATACTATACAGTAAAATGGTTATTATTTTGAATTTTATTTATAATCTTTAACATTGACAGTAAATCTATCGGACATTTTCGGAACATATTTATGTATATCACGTATATTCTTAAAGAAAAAGGCTATCAAGAAGAGATATTGATAGATCGATAGAATGATTTACACTTTGCGGTAGAATCATGGAAAATTTTAACGAATGATCGAACACAAAGTACAGTAATTTTTCTAAGAAACGACTGACTGATTTTTTTATCTTTTTACTGATCGGTTTTTTTCCGCTTCGGTAGGTTTAGTCTTAAGACCATACACCGAATAGTGAAATAATAACATCTTTGATGATTTTCACATACCAAGTGGAGAATATGAAGTTACCTCGATACTCGAGTGATCATCAAAAATGAATTCCTTGGCCTGAAAGACGTTTCATCGTCCAACGACGGGTCGCTGTGTACTTAATCGTCTCGCTAGCCGCACGGTATAAAATCTCCACCCGCGACCGAATTAATTTAGCTTTATTTTCCTCTGAAATTCATCTTCCCTTGAAGGCCCAGGGCGGCTCTTTTTTCTCGCATTGTTCCTGCTTTTAATGGGTCAATGAAAGACGCGGGTGAGAGTGGCATTGAAGGTACACAAAACGTTCTAATGAGATCCTCCTTCAATGTTTGCCATTGAAGTTGAGCCTGGCTGCTCGAGGGAGAGGTAAACGAATACGGAGATCCTTGCGACGGGAGAGAAGCGGTAACGAAATAAGCCCGCGATTGCGGCTCGATATTCGAAAGCTTCCAAGCCTCTTTCGCGAGCACGTCGATTTACGCGCTATAGGTGTAATATTGCGCCATAAAGTTTTCTTCCGGATATTTCGCGCAATTTCGTTTGTACCACGTACGCCTCTCTGGTTAACACGTTCCGTGTCGCGTAGGTGGTATACGATCCGCGCTAAATTTTTCGTTCATGCCGCTTGAAATTCTCATTGGAGAGTTCTTTAGGAATTTATTGTAGAGTGAAATGTAGGCATTTTAATATCACGTATACTGCGTTCATTACAGCGTAAGACACCGATCATTTTTTTCGATCCTCATTTGCTCAAAGAGCAGAGATTTTGTTTTGTCCGTCATTTACTTGTGCGTCTATTACTGTTATTGCTAACAGCTATTACTGTTTGATTAAAGCTCGTGTTTATTGAGTTCAGTCTGTTCCTACAGTAAAATCAGTGCAATATAGAAAGTTAAAAAAATAGATCAGAAATTCGCTTTTTAAATAAAGAGCCTAGCGTTCATGGCTCTCGGTCACCATAACCTGCTCTTGAACCTTTCGTTTCCTCTTTTGTTATAAGTCTAACTAGATGTAGGGTTTTTCCAAATATTTGTAAGCAAAACACTCGGTAAGCAGATTTGTAAAGAATAATGTTAAACATATTTGCAGTAAAACGTTTTATTGTTTATTCATTGAGACTTTATTAAAATGGTTATGCAGGAGCTTGCTGCTAGTAGAATAAACTGGTAGCATAAACTTTCAACCATGTGTTTGTTAAAATAATTCCTTAAAAATTAAATTTATTATGTAAATAAAAAACGTGTTTCTTCAATTCCTTACTTTATTCAATCGTAAAAGTGTGAGTCTTACACGTCTCACCCGGCCAGAACGGAAGGTTTTCAAAAATCGAACTGACACAGAACGTGTTAATCATGCTTCTTACGATTTCAAGTACACGCGATAAGTGTTCATGGCGGCGTTTCGATTCTGGCTGTTCTACTTATTGAAAAAGGAAGGCGTTATCTCGACGCTTTGTGGCTGACGGGTACGAAAGATAGAGGCAAATCCCTCTCGATTGCACTACAAGCCGGGAAGAAATACCGCGTGCAACGGGTAGACGCCTTCGAATAGTTCTTTTTGGCGATGGGGTGCAGTCAGCCGGGTATCGGGCTATCTCCCGCAAAGAGGCACTTGCTACCTTTGGTATTGGATATTGGATGACCCGTTACTTTGTACTTGTGGCTTTATCGACGAGTGAATTCCAAAATCATGAGGACAATACGATACGATTACCTTGTAGATTTATTTAAATCTTTCCAAGTCATAATGTATATTATATATTAAAAATGATCTGGGATAAAGTACGATGCTTGGCATTTAATTTTCATCGAAGGATATTTTTTTATTGCTTAATTTATTGCGGAGTACATTACAAGAGTGAAGGTATATCGATGACAATACTTTTGAGACATGCGATTTGATAGTTTTCATTACCTCTCAAACAACGGATTTTAGGATAAATGTTTTAGGATAAAATTTTTAGGATAAAAATTATTCGATTAGAAGAATTCAAACCTAACGATTGATATGTTACGGATATGAATAATACAAGAACGTTTGTATTTTACGGATTTCGACATTTTTGTAATAAAGTGGATATCTACGCTTTATAACATTTTACGTTAAGAAAATAGTAGAGTGTACATCAATGTATCGCTTCATCCCTGTAAATAAGAAAGTACATGGCTCGGTGTGGAATTTAGTATACAGAAGTTTCAGCCAAAATCAGCCGCGAGGTAAACGCGTTTAAATTTTTTACTGGCAATGCTGGAATGCAGTCAGGCGTGTATCGAACGATCTCGAGTGCACGGATAGCGTCGTACGTGACCATTTTATAAGATGCTGAGTAAAAGATTGTAGTGCCTACCTGGGCCCTTGGTAGATACACGGAACAGACACTGAGATCAAAAATGTATACCGAATGAAACGCAAGTAAAGTTATTTCACGAAGAAAATCGAGTACCTTATTTATAAATTTCAACGTACAAATACACGCTTACGAATATCGAAATCGTTTATACCGACAAGTTAAGTAGAAAGACAATCAAAACTTTTAGACACAACTGCAAATAACATTTTTGCACAAATGGACGATATAGTGTATCCGAATCGATGTATCCGAAATTTTCGATTACTCGCACATTGTTTTCCCATTCACGACTTCGAGTGTACGAGCATTATTTATGGACGCTTTATCCCCTTAATCTGAACTTGCTTGCCTGGGTCAGCTGTGTCGTGAATTTTGTTGAATAGTCACTCCGATCGATACAAGAGGCGAACCGTTGCTCGAAAGCTTAATCTGGCGACTAGCTTCGTGATTGATTCGAACATATTCTCCGCTTATTCTCATAGCGAGTAATCGATCTTCTCGAAAGCTCTCCCTTCCGTTGTACGGAATAATCGGTTGCCACATTTATTTTCACCTCGTTTCACACTCGTTAGTTCCTCGCAGTTCCTTCTCGGAAATCTTTCTGCACAGATGCCGTTTGATACAGCCGTATTTGCAGTATTTATGAACAGCTACTAGGAATATGTAATATCAGAAAGTTTAGGGCTATTTCGGCCTAAAGATCCTTGTATTACTTTTCTTCTCTTTACTTTAGGGTTATTTGTTTATGCACCTTGTTTAAGTTCTTAATGATGTAGCGTTCCAGTTGGCTGATCACAATTAGTGGAAGCTTTGAGTGGCCGCTTCTACTTAAACTGTTGTTTTAGTGGATCAAAATTCCGATCGAAGCTACCAATAGCGATATTTTTATGGTCGGCATGACTAGCTGGTTTGCTTCTTCACATGGAAACTGTTTATCCATAAAATGATGCTCGTATCAGATACTTTGTTTCGCTTACTTGATATGTGATCGTGCTTTTATTTCTTGTCCTTAAATTAATGCAAGGAATGATTAGTTATCTTGTACATAATGCATAATCGTAAATTTGATATCAATCTTTAATTCAGATATTTATTTTTTTTTTGTAATAATTATATGTGTTGTAATTTCGAATTTTGCTGACATATTACCTATTTCAATTTTGTAGGTTATTATTCCTAAAACCTAATTTATTCGAAAATCGTGATCAATAATAAAAGCAAGTACTACACTTGTGTATTTTTCATAAACCTTATAGTACATTATAACGACTTGTGTTTTACTTACCTTTCAGTAATTCGTTGGGTAATTATCTGAGTACCTGAGCTTGTTATCGGCTCATCATCGATGCACTCTTTTAACAAAGAAACTCATATCGGCTTTTTCGGAAATGACACTTTACAGCGATTGCTATCTCACTGATGTTATCAGAGATACTCCGTGTTAACGTTTCACGTAGAGATCCTTATATGAGAACTTGAAAATAAGTATTTCGTTCGTAGTGCTCGTGATAAGGTTTGAATAAAGCTTCATACACAAGAAAGCGACACTCTGGTTCCACGAATAGTTATATAAAAACTTCTGAAATGTAGTAAAAACGTCATATGGTAATAATTTCAACTCCTGTGGCATTGCCTATCACTGAACAGCCCTAAATTTAATCCATTCAAATATAATAACGCACCACGCGCATTATACAAAAAATATCACGTCAAAATATTCAAAAACCAATAAAAAAAAAACAGGAACACGCAAAAGTATTACAAAGAGCATCGTGTTTAATTAGAAATTATTATTCACTTCGAGATTGAGAAGAAACGAATAATGCCTATCCCGGAAATTCGTATATTTACAGAAAATTAATTTTAGACTATAATCTTTAATACATTCCTGACTATCTTCTTGTTCCTTATCATATAAATTAAATTGTCTTAGCGAGCAGTTGTCGATCCTAGATAATATGATGGACGGACTAATATACTTAGAGTCTCTTAACTTTTGTCTTCCGAAGGTATTTGCGTTTCAACGCCATGCAGACGCGGCTGCTGTGTGAGTAACTTTCACGAATGCCTCTCTATTTCAATAGGCTGTACATATCGACGGGAGCGTGAATTTCCGCGGCGTGGAATCGCGCGCACATCGTCTGCAGCCGAAGGAATCCCCTCGCCGACGGCTAGGTTTTTCCGGTCCGGGTAGTCGAGGTTCCTCGCGAAGGGGACGTCCCGCGCAATATGTCGCATAATTCGGCCATTCCTCATACCATTTTTTCCGAAAGCATTTGGAAGGGAACGAAGTTCGAACATGTGTACGCCACGTATGTACGCCTTGTTGTTTCATAAATGCGCGGCCAGCTTTCCTGGGATCGCAAAGACGAAGTCGTGCGATAGAAACTGATCCGGGAAATATCGGGATTGCGCTGGATTTTATTCGGCGTTGGGGGAGCGAGCGGATCGGGAGAGCGTGTGTGGTTGTTACTCATTGTGCCATCATGTAAAGCTCCCGCTGAATTCCCGGTTACCCGTGAAACTGGCAATTGTACTTTTAACGTTGAACGTCTATCGACAACTACTGACGGGTAGTGAGCCACAATGCGGACCTCAGCTCGTCCTTTCGTCGCATTGACTTTCAGAGTTGAAGGCTTTCCATGGGCTCCTGGACGGAAATCCGCCACGAAACTCATTGTCGGTATGAAAACTCTCGGTTACATGTGAAAAAACGCGGTGTTGTTGGTGTATTTTCATTTTGAATACATTTGTTTAGATTCTCTCCTTACGTTTCTCGTTATTTCGTGGAAATCGTTGTCGATGTGACAAAAGTAACGATCCATGGTGTTTCAGCTTTGATAGGAATGTGTCATTTAACTCAGTAAGGTTATTAAGGCAACTTACGTGAATTATATTGGACATTGACGAACACTTAATTCTCATATTTCTTGATAATTCCTAAAATCTCTATCTCGCTTTATTGGAATAAGAATCTCAGTCGACAGAACGACATTGGTCAACAAGGTAACTGTTAAATGGAATCGATTTATCGTAGAATATTACGAAGAAATACGGAATTTTTATCGTGGCCCGGTTTTGCGAAATTCTTAAAATAATTAGCGAGGCATATCTCGAGCTTGGATTGACGTGGTGGCAGAAAAAACATGCACGGTGCCCGGCCCTCCCTGAGACGTCACCTCGCTAGACACCGCGTAAACTTATTTTTCCTCTCGTGACGGCGAGCGTCGTTGAAATATGTAAAGTTATTCCCCAAGATTCGACGTCGAACGCGGCTCTCCGTCCGCATGTTTTCCTTCCCTAGACATTCCTGCTCCGGCAAACTCACGTGTATTCCTGTTATACGCGAAAAAAGTCAGCGTATAGAGGCGGTGCAGGTGCAAACAACGTTGGCAAGGGGGACAACATTATCATACTCGTGAATACAAAGGCCTGTTTTGTACAGGAACCCGAAATGCCGTCGAAAAAGCGTGTCGAGTGCTTCTGAACTATGGTGGAGAAAGATTAGCGCGGGGGCTGATTATTTGTCGAGAAACTTTCCATCTTTCCAGGTCGGACTGTTGGTAATACGGGGCAAGCGGAATTGTTGACTCGGTGTATCCATCGTCGAAACGGTTTTAATGAAATTTTTTGCTTCGGTAATTCGGCTCGGAATTTCTCACGCGAAAAAAGTTCTATATTTATTTAGCAGCGCTTTGGATCAAATCGGTCCATAGTTTGTGGCTTTGTGCCTTCCAGTTAAGAGATTTTCATGTATGTTATTGATTTTATTGAAGAAACTTTTTTCACCGTGGTTCAGGTATTTGGATGTGCTCGTAAATGTTTAATACACATTTGTTGTATCATACACAGGGAATATTATAATGAATGTTTAAAAAAATGCAACGTATATATTATTATTATGAGGATATGGATGGCAGTAGTAATACATTTTGATTAATATAACTTTTACATCAATATAAATACTGTTTATTAAATGTTTTATTATCTTTTCTTCGGTCTTATACAGCGTGGTATAAACAAATCGTCAATTTTTTATAATATACTTCACAATTTCTATCTGCAATTATAATTAAGGAGGCGAGTTATCTAAAAATACGTTATGGAAAAAAACCAGCGCTTAGTATACATTATCAAACACGATACATCAAATTTAAATTGGATAGGAAAGACTCTATGAATAACAATCGATGCTGACGATTCATATGTAAATTCCGGTTGTACATAGGTCTTTTACTTCGCACAATATCGATTCGAAATTTACAATCAAATTGGGTTATTGCAATCTATGGTTTATCTACTGATTTCGCGAAACAATCATTCTTAATGAAATAATGACCTGACAATGAATTATTTAACTTCGTATATTCATAATCAACCACAAACAAAGGTCGAATACTTAAAAGGTGGATGATATGCATGAAGACGTTTCAACTGCATTTATTTCTGCGCACTTTATATATAACAACGTCGTATACAAATACTAGCGAATATTAAGATACTTATAATTCGGCCAATATTTATAGAATACTTAATTACTCGAGTATATTCACGTAAGCAAGAGCTATAAATTTTAAGATTTCAAAGACGTCATTCGCAGCTCAAGCAAAGCTAAGTTCTTCATCGAGAAACGTGTTTTTTTTTCTCTTTAGTATAAACGATACTAGATAAGACAGAGTTGAAAAAATTCAAATTTAAAGAATCCGAACCATCGTCGTAGCTCAGATACAGAACCGAATTCTCCATGGAAAATCCCCAAGCAATATTTCTTTCCGGCACTTATTTTAGCATAATCGACGCCGCATAAAATTCCCGCCGTTATTCGAACGAAAAGTTGCCCCGGTGCCACGAGGGTGCGATGCCGTAGCGGGCGCGAAGTTGAGCAATCGATTGCGATATATCGCAAGCACCCCTACACCAAGGGTTGGCGCGGCTGCGCGGTAACAGCCGCGCCGTGATTGGCCGGCGATGATGTCATGCAGTCTCCCCTAAGTCTCTGATATCATCTGCGGGCTTTTCTGCAGTCCACACCGACCACTCGAGCGGCGTAGCCGCGTCATCGGAGATTTTGCATCAGTGCCTAACATTAACACTTGTGCCCTCCCCGAAGGAGCAGCTCAGCTCGTGCGTCGCCAGCGTGTCCGGCTGGCCCGTCCTCCGCGAGCCAGGTGAGTCCATTCCTCCAGATTATTCTCCGGTGCACCGCGAGCGAACGAGCCGCGACGTTTTCCTCCCGTACATACGCAGCCAGCCTCCCTCGACGTGTGAGTGTAAACATACGTTTGCGTCTTGTGAATAGCCGATCACCGTCTGGCGGGACAATTTTCGATGAAGTCGCCGGTACGATGGAGGATCCGCTCCACCTTCGTGTCCTTATGAAGTCTCGAGTGAGATCACTCGTTAAGAATCGTTCCTTGCAAGCATTCTCCTGGTGTAGGATCGAATCGGTTCGAATGACGTAGTTTTCCAAAAGACGACCCGTGGCGTTGGGATGTGTTGTCAGACTCGTGAGACGCTCAGGATAAACGATTACTCAGGAGGGGAATGGCAAGGTTTGCTGACACGTGGGCTGTACATGTCCTGAGTTTGTGTACATTTAACTGACAGGATCGTGGCGAGGGTCATCGATACGACCTTTCGGTGCTTGACTGCCCACGCGGCTTTTTTCCTCGCTCTGACCCGGCGTTTCTGTTACGTAACTAATTTTAAGTTAATCCAGGGAGGGGACGCGGTATTTTTGGTGGTTATTTGGAAATCTTCTGACGTTCGTGGAGGACTGTATTGATATATGCCGCGGTTTTCGCGCGTGTGCGATTGAAATCCCAAAATTCCAATTTGCGCTAGATTGTATCGGGCGCACCTGTATCCACGCAGTCAATCGTTCGCCACCCCCTTTAACCGCTCCTGACCACGTGGATTGGTATTCCTGTTAAAGTCTATATCAGATTGCGTGGTTAATTTTGGTTGGGATGGCTGCAGAGTTTTTTTTCTCTGAAATGTACCTTTTAAATGGAAGAAGAAGGAAATACATTTCGGTGGTATGTTTTCTAAAGCTTCTGGCTGACCTTCCGCACTGTGCCGTTACTCACTATTGCACCTGCTGTACGCGCGGTTCAGAATGCTTCAAGGCCGGCCGCGTGCGTTGTTAATAACGTATCAGTCTCTCCATTCTTCTTAAAATTTGTTTCTGGAAATGATTTCAAAGACCGCGTGGCAACAACGAGGTCGTAATCGTGCCGTGTAATGCTATTGTCAGCTGGCAAGTATGCCCGGAGAGACTCGTGACTTCGCGTGTTTATGTAATTGTCAAGTACGTAATAGATTACCATCTCTTTTCAGAGGTACTCATAAGCAAAGGTTTAACAGTAATCCATTTAAGAGCAGTGGTTTTTTCATTATCAAATATAAACATTGTCTAATACTAAATCGATCTTATATACTTATAATAAAATTATCTTAAAATTATCAAAATTATCTCATATATAAATATGCTTAAAATTGTAATTATCTTGCCACAACCAATTTGTATGTTTCATACCAGTGCCTCCCTTTCTCTCCGTAACAAGGGTTTACCAAACACTTAGGAAGGAGGTACGTTTAAAAAGTAATTTTACTGGTTTGGACTTAATTAAAACGCCGGTAGACATTATTACTTAATAATGGGCTACCACAAGGAAGAGCGGGGGTAGCTTTTCGATAAACTTACTCGTTCGAGGAAATAAGCGAAAACATATGGTCGGGTAAACTCTTGAAAGTGACAGTTTATGTAGGACAACGATCCAGATTCAACTCCCTTCGTGGTTCTCGTCGTTCCTTCGTACCGACGGTTTTAAAGCCAGGCTTTTCGCTGCATTATGCGACCATCTATGTTACCGCCATGGGCATACGTAGACTCAAATGCAATTTCGTACACATCCGCGGCCATTCGGCCCTTTTGTAGCGCCGCTCGTTGTGCCGGGATGAACTTTCTGCATTCGCAATGAAGTCGCACGAGCGTCGATGTTCGCCCCGCCGATGATAAAGATTACAACGCATAAACTGATAACATTTACCGCATCTATCGGTGATGCACGCGAGCCGTATCGGTCGGTGGGTTGTGTTGAGCTATCGGGTACGATACTTTATCACGATCAGAGAATTATAGATTTTTAATTATAGAAAGTATTTTTAAAGGATCAGATTTCGAAATTTCTATAGTTACGCTGAGAATAATAGAATTTAAACAGTTATTGTTATTTTTAAGAAATGTATATATAGCTGCTGGTTGTGAAAGTAAAGTATTCCGGTTTTGTATGAGTAATATTTATTCAATGCAATTTAGGGAACTTAATCACGGTGTTATATTATGATTATCTGTAATTGGTGCAAATGATTTTTTGTATTTCATATTAATTCTTTGGGGTGTGACAGGATAACATTTGATAAATCTTGAAAATTGCGTAGCGCAAGTTTGAACTGCGATTGAACTATTTATGAGCATATTGTATGTTGTGTGGTTAAGAATAAGGTTTAATAAGCTGAGAAATCAGTTTTACGGATATATATTAATATCAGCTTTGTTTTCGGCTTTTAAGCGTATTATGTATTTTTGTCAATAATTTTATACTGTTTTAGAATCACTGTGTAGTTGCACTTTTGTCTTAGAAAATTTATTGCTATTGATCTGTTTGCAAGTAGTTCAGCTATGGACGGGAAGGCCGTGCCTCTTTCACCTTTTTACTATCGATTAGCTAAATACTTTCACATTTTCTGTTATATCTTTTTTATTTTATAGAAAATAAGGTCATTTTCGTCATTGGAATTTTTAGCGCTATGAAAAATCATAATCGTTAAACTAATCGGTTTATTGCTTCAGGTACATGTGTAAAAATGATACTATGTGCATTACGCTGACAAACTTCTGGTTTTGTGCAATCTTAGAAAATCGATAAGGAAAAAGTAAAAACGGAAGAATCCCAACTAAATACTTATAGGAAAGTTGTGAAAACTATAATATTACTAGATTTAGTAGACGTCTTATCAGTGATGTTTTTAAATTAAATGTCTCGCTCGTGACGCAGTTCTTGTTTTTTAACTCTTTTTCGTTCTTATCTCTCGATCTATTCGATTGATATTTAAGGTACACCAGCTGCTCTATGTGCAAAGTTTTCCCAATAGCTTTATGCTCGTTATTTTATAACGAACAGTTTTAAATACTATTAATAATTCATTTCATCATGGATGCTTAAATTCATAAATTACCCACGAAAGAAAGTTTTCTTAAACATATTTGTGATCAGTTTATAGAATAATTATTTTTACATATCTAATACTTTCACAGAGCAAAGTCAATTAAGCGTGATTGTGATTATTCCGTTATTGTCATACATAATTTGACATCATTTGGAAACATATGCAAAAATAATTCGAGTACACAAGGCATGATTTGTTTTAACGTAGTGTTGTTTTTTACAACTAGTCGATCGTTTTTAATTAACGCCAAGTACTTTCCAATACTTCGGCTTGTGCGTGCACGTTATCGCTAGACGGTGCAAAATGCATAAATTTATGAAGCGGATATTTGCATTAATGCGAGAGACAATCCGTGCCCATTCATGTATGTTATTCATGAACGGGTAGCATCTGGCGTCGAACGAATGCATTCGCAGACTTGCAGAAGACGGCGACCGGCGTAAGTGCGTTTTAAATCGGCATTGTTTCGAAATCAAACCCTCACGCATCATTCTTCCCCTAGCCTTGGGGCGTTATCGCGCCATCTCTTCGGATATAAACTTTTATATCGCGCTTTTACAGCTAATAAACTAAAAGTCGATTCCTCCACGATGGAAGATAGAAAAAAAGATGAATATTCGATATTGGATTATTAAGTCTGTTTCACGTCTGTTATTCAATCGTAACCTGATACATGGGACGCTTCAAATTACTCTCCTCCGCGAACGTGTAGCCGCATAAAATTTTAATACACGAAGGGAGGAAACTTCTGCGCTTCTCGCCCATTACAATGGGTGCATTAGAACGATTAATGTACACCCTACACGTAAAGCTTATAAACATAAACTAGAACAACTAAAAGAACGATACCGTAACGAGAGTTTTACCGAATATTCATATGTCCATTCGATGCAATTTCGCCATTACTCACCATCGAGTATCGCTTTCGGATAAACATCCGTGCCGTCTCTCAATCGCGCATTTATCATCGACGATTTACCTTCCTGCCGTTTTACGACTTCTGTAAATCTAACGAGATTGCTCGTAAGGCAAGATCGATCCAGTTTTACGCTGCCAGGCGAGCAAGGTCCCAGATTTCAAACGTTTCATCGTCGATGCGCTTCCTTCTCGAATCCGGTTGCTTTACGATCGCGCAGTTGCAAATAGCGGTGGGCCACGGGTTGGGCACTATAAAGTAACCGTTTCGACGTCGGGCCGCGTACGCACACGCGTGAATAATATATTTGACGCTCGTAAGCGCTGTGTTTTGGCGGTGGAGCGGCGGTGCGCGCCATGGGAATAGCGGCCAGCTCCCGGTCGCCCAGCGCGGGACATATTTATGGCGGGGCTCGCGTTTTGGGGTAAAGGAAAAAACCTCGAGGAAAAACGCCGGTGCACACACGCGCGCGCTGATGCTCGTGGAACGCGTAGGAAAGATATACCCGGGGAAGGCCTCACCCTCGAGCCGCTCGAGTGGGCTCCCCCCTGCATTTCGAGGAATGCCAGTTTCGTAGCTCGGTCTCTTGCCTATACCCAGGACCATCGGCGCTCCTTTGTGCCCCCTTCCTTCACCCCCACCTCCCACTCCCGCCCCTTAATTTCGTTTGCCGCGTCGAACTTTTGAATCGGAAGAGCTACCTGCCCTCCACCTCCCCTCCCCCTCCCTTTTTACCTCCATGCAAGGGCGTCAACGTATCCGGAGGAAAGTGGTGGTAATGGTGGTCGTAATACGCGGTAATAGAATCGCTTAAACGGTTATAGAAACGTGTTGGCGGCTCGTTGAAAGTTCTCCTTGTGGGATTTTAGGGAGTAAGGAGTTAATGGCGTGCTACGCGCAAAAATTCGTCCTGCGTACATTGTGTGTTTTAAGCCATTATCGCCCAATGTATTTTCATCGGCTGGTTGTTTCACTTTTGTGAAATAATCTGTATTCAGTCGGGAGGTGAATTATGATCGATGAATCGTACACTGAAGGGTAGGTTAGCTGTTTTAGATTGGTTTTATACGATGACGCTTGTCACTTGCTCAAAGAGAGCGTTAGAAAATAAATGTATTACTGTTCTCTGAATAGGATACTAGGTGGTGATGGATTGAGCAACGAACGAACGATTTTCCTTTTTCTGTTGCGTTTTTAGGTATTCGGTTTTACACGCGTAAAGAGTGAGGATAAGGGTTTATTTCCGTGGCTGCGTTAGTTTTATGCGAATTACTTACATGCGAGTGAGTGAGCAAGGTTGAATAATGCTGGTGAGGGTTAAATATAATTTTCGCGAAGAGATTGCGATTTGAATAGAATATTAATATGATCATGTATCAGTTCGTATTACATATGATATGACACAAGCGACAGGATTATAAAAATTGAAGATACCTAGAAAGGATTAGATTTACAAGACGTGTAAGGTAGGTTACATTTGTTGCTGTCGATTAAATTAAATTCAATTACCGAAATAAATTAAATAATCGAAAAGTATTTGCTAATACAAATTTCGATTTCAAAACTCTTCGGTTACTTCGATTATGTCGCCTTTCCAGTAAACATATGTCCTTACCTGTCGCTTGAAATTCCTGAACGTAGAATTCGTAGTTGCCTATTTTGGCTATATTATTGTGAAAATAAGGTCCATTGATTTACACTAAGTGGTCTTTGACGTATCGGTTTAATTTTACTTGTTCAACCGTGCTTAATGTTTTGCGGGGTATGACCACATTTCTAACTTGCCCATTCGACTTGAACTCCCGCGTTTCAACCCAGTTTGGAGAGTCGCGGTTGTTCGCTTGTCACCGTCCGACTTTGTTTTCCGGTCCACAACCCATTTGCCACGAAATCGATAACTACTTTTACCGGTTTATCGGCGGTCGTAATGTCCGATACGCTATGCAATGTGCACGCTGAGATTTATGAGACCGAGAGGAATATATTTCATCCATTACACCTTATATAAAGCATTCTAAACAATTCGTACTCTTAACAATCGATCTTCATATTGCAAGGAAAATATACAAATCAATTATACTTTAACAGCCACGTCAGTTACCGGCAACTGACAGTACGAGATACGATATGAAACTGTAAAAAATTACATAGTTATAATTAATTTTAAGTCATTCCAGGATCGTATCATTAATGTACTTAAATATTTCTTATCAACAAATTTTAATGGATTTTATCAAAACACTAACCCAAAAAACACTTATCCTTTCGTGAATGAATGTCTATAAGCATTTCAGTATAAGCGTAACTATCTTCTACTATAATAAGAAACAATAGCCCTAATATGTTTACACACTTGCATCGAGTAAGTTTCGATCTTACATTGCTATACCAAAATACCAGCGCACTTCTAAACAGCGCGCATGGCAGTCAACGTGCTGACAGTCGCAAAAATCCACGATTGATCCGCAATTACTATCAAACTTCAACACGCGCTTCGCCATAATCTCGACCGGCATCGCTTATAAATCACGCGCCTGTACAATATCACCGATAATCATATCGTTCCTATACGTCCGCCTCGAAACTCCAGGGTGTTACCCGGATAATCTTTATCTCGCACTTAAGACGCCGCCGGAGGGCTTTTTCCATGTTTATCCACGCGTCCATGAATCAGCAGATCCCTTAAGCCCGAGGCAGGGCGTACGGCCGGGCTTATTCATCATAGCCAGACGCTCGTTTAGTCCGCACCTTCCGAACATCCTTGCGTAATTTATCCCGATTCGTGCCTATCTGCGCCGACGACGGATATATGCGACGAGAAATAATTACGTCATTAGCGGCGGTAAACGAAAGCAGGATGGGGCCGTCCAGAAACGAGCGCGAGGGGGGATGAAAGTCAACGGAGTCTTGGAGCGTTATCTCGGAACCCGTAACGAGCGATCCACCGAGGCCCAGGATGGAAAAAAGGGTGGACGGGGCTGAAACGAGAGCGGAGGCGTGACGGCCAATCAGAAACGCAAACAACGGGGCGCCACGAACCCGAGGTCCTTCCTTGGCGTCTGGTTATCGGCGTCATCATCCTTGCGCTACCACACCCCCCACCCCCGCACTGCGGAGAGTTCCTCCGTAACTTTGGAGATTCGTCAAACCTTTGTACGTACGGTATAACCGAGTTCGACTTGGAGCCGTTCCAACTTCTCCTCGACGGATGGTTGTCTCGCCAGTGCAGGAGTTCGTTGGAACGCATCGGCTGGAGGAGGAGAGGATCGATGGTCGAAGTATCGGTGATTTTCACGGGCTTTTACTTGGTTCGATAACCCCTCGTGATTTAGGGTTACTTTGAAGTAACGCTGCGTTTACGCGATTGGTTTTGAGTCAGCTAATGCTTCCGATTCGTAGGTTTGTGTGTATCAAAGGATATTGCTTAAGGCGAATGAGTTATTTTCCTTATGTTAGGAGGGTATGGAGAAGAGGAGATTAAAGTATGGTCGGAGTATAAAAACGTGGAAGTAATGTTGGTTATAGAGGATGAACTAAGTGCACTTTCGAGTAGGAAGGCAGCAGGGTTTTTTTTTGAGAAATTTGATATTGAACGGAGAGTATGGCAGGATGTGACAATTTTCTATTACATGTAGAAAGTAAATACGCCTTTGTGCTTTCGTGATTTATGACTACAAAAGTATTTGTTAGATACATTTTTTAGCAGTTAACTCGGTTTGTATGTTAAAGAAATTTTTTCAAATTTCAAGGTGATTTTATTCTCAGGATTAACGGGTTTAAGGGGTACGCGGAACTTTTTGCCAAATTAGATTGCGTATGAGAGCTGGGGTTCTTTAGGAAATTGAAGTCTGGAATCGTATTTCTAAATGCTTACTTCGATTCAGCCCATCACCCTTAGGCACTTCCACGTGATAATGTATGCTTTTCATTTCTTTTAGTTGATCAAAAATGGATATAAGTAAAGATTCCTACACATTACCGATGTTTTCCATTATCAAATGTATCAGTAATATTTTTCATTTAACCAATTAAGTACTATGTTTATGTTAATGTAGATGTGAGTGATAAGGTAGAAACAAATGTATGGTACATCGCGATTATGTTCTGCAAAATAAATCATAGTAAATTATACCGTAACTCTGAAAAAATATAACTTTGGAAAAGTTCCATGGACTTCTAAAGCACTTGTACCATTCTTGTTTTGAAGATATCAAACGCTCTTATACATTTATCGATTTCTCTTTACGACTTAAACCGAGTGAGTCATAGTGTCCTCGGTGCAGTTGCATAAACTAGTCGTGGGGGAGTAGAGGCGAATTCTTACGTAGGGTTCCTTGATCCAGATTGATGTTCCAGCAAGACATTCTTAACGTACCGTGTAATTCGGTACTTTTTCACTTGGGAATAGTTGGATCGATCATTTTACAGAGCCACATGTGTTTGCAGCGTATCGCACATTTTTGAGTTTGGTTTGCTTTTGCATTCGTGGGGTTGCCCTTCATTTGCATTTGACCTGCAAAATAAAGAAACAGACAAAATTTGTATTGATTAGAAATAAGAAATATTGATGAACATTATCGCCTTTATAGTTGTGTTTATCTTTATTAGTAAATGAAGTATACCGAAGCAAGTACATTGTTGTACAATAATCTACTAGAATCTGCATTATTTTATTATAATGTACCACAAAACAATGTAACAATGGTTTTGCGGTTTTCAATTGCCCCTGTTGTATCCACAGTCACAAGATTGCAAATGAAATAACCTTTCAATGCGACCAATATTTGTTTCTTGATTCAAAGGAAGTAATCCAATCGCGGCAAATCCGTTTTGTCGCACCATAAGCGAACTTGGGGTAGGGAATTAATATTAATAATCCCTTTACAAAAAACATGAATATTCAGGCTTAAGACCCACGATTCTTTTCCCTCGCAGCGGGTAATCAAGTTTTCGACCACTCCTTGCCTTCTTCTCGCGGCTTTGCAATTAGCAGTGAACGTATTTCGCGACGTCTGAGCCGACCCCAGACCCCAGCCTTCCCCCTTGGTGCGGATTTACGTCTATATAAACGTGTACCTGACGTCTGTGTGACGCATGAATAGAATAATTATGTACCATAAAAAATAACCAGTTCAACGCCACTGGGATTTATAGGGTACTGACGTAAATATTTGACGCTACACAAGATTGAGTTGGCATTTCATGTATTTTCTCTTGATTGTAACTATTTGACTTCTCATTGAAGCTTTGTTTTTATTAAGAGATTTATGAATATTAAAGGTAAATATTTTCATTGTGTACGATCCATACTTCCCATTGCGGTCTGAGTAATTACTGTTTCAAATTAGGTTGTTATGAATTAAGGAGCAGCAGAATTAACTTTAAATATACATACAAATATATATATATTTGCATTTCTAATATTATATTTCAAATATTTTGGTAGCGATCTATGTGAACAAATTTTGTTTTTGAAAAAACATTTTTTCTTGTGAAAAAACGATTCAACATGGCCACTTCATGATTGAACTCAAGAACAATATACTCGTATATTTATTCATTGGATTTGTTTGTAGAATTCCGTGGTAAGAACGATATGCAGGAAATGTGATTACAAAAGAATTCTTCTACCCTTGCGGCTACTAATCAATTTTTCCACCGCTTCTTTCCCCCTGCTCCTGGCTTTGTAATTTGTTCCGAACGCATTCCGCGACGTGTCGGCCGGCTTTCTGTTTTCTCTCTACGCGGATTTATGTGCACGTAAACGTGCATTTGACATCTACATGACGTATGAATAGAATAATTATGCGCCACCAAGAATTTCAGAGTGCAACATCCATGTAATCTACGTGCCATTTAATACCGTACATCGTAAATGGTACGAAGATACTTTCTATTCCATACAATAAAGCTATATCGTAAAAGTACTTGTGCCAAAAAAGTACTTTACCAGTTTGTTTAATATTTTCGCGGAATAAAAATCAAAAAACGAATTTATAGTTGTAAAAAAGGCTTTAAAAGTTTAAGTAAACCAAAGTTAAAGACTTTAAACTAAAAAGACTTTAAAAGTTAAAAAACACTCCGAATGTTGCTAACAAAGTCGTATTCGAACGTGTTTTTCTTGCATGCATCACTGTGCGCACAGCTTTTTAAAACCGAAAACTTTATGTAAAATATTGCACAATAATATTGAAATTTTGGTCGAGTTTCTTATGAAACTGAAATATAAAAATGAAGTGCAAGTTTTAGTTCTACTATCGACGAATAGACGACGCTCCGCGAACGTATTGAACAACCTAGTATTTTATTAACAGATGGATTCCGATCTATATATTTCAAAGTCAAGTACTAGGAGTCTGTAGCAAGTATATTGTGCAAGTAAATAACGAAGCATTACCAAAGAAGTTTTCTTCTGTTGACGGTTAATCAAGTTTTCGACCCTCTCCCTCCCGTCTCCTCGCGTCTTGCAATTACCGTCGAACGCATTTCGCGACGTCTCTGCCCCCCCCCCCCACTCTCCCCGCCCCCATCACCCGCGGCGCGGATTTACGTGCACGTAAACGTATACCTGACGTGCGTGTTACACCGCCTGCTCGGTCTCGTCGTTTTTCCTAATGAAACGCAAACGCAAACGCAAACGCGGTCGTCCACCCGACCGTATTTGCTTCGTGAAATTGTAATTTCACTCTTTCCCTTTTATCCCTCTGTCTTCACCCGACCGCCTCGCTTCTCTTTCTCCGCCTCTCTTTCCTCCTCGTTTCTCCATTTTCCTCTCTGTCTCGCCACGTTTCGCCGTTGCGTACAATCCGCTTCTCTCTTCCTCCCCCTCTCCCCCCTGTCCGACTTCCTTTCTCCCGGTCCATTCGTGCGCATTTCTGCAGTTTTGGTCGCTTTTTCATGTTCTGCACGCGTGCTTAGTACCCAGTTGTAGCGAAAGCGAGCAAGTACGGGGACGAGAAACGCACGGTGAACATTTTTCTGCAAGCCACGGCCAAGCCACGCGGAATTGCTACCCCTGCGCTGGAATTTAAGCTCGCGATCTGTTTTTATTCTTTATCATTCGTGCTGACTCTTGGACAATCCTTGCACGCCTCGCCGTGTTTGTCCCGGGCCTCTTTATGCCCCACCTCCTCCTCTTTTTGTTATTTGGATAATTGATAATTCAGGAATTTTTTTACATGTAAGTACGTGGTACAGCATGAGTGGGGAACGTGGAAGGAATTTTTCTGTATTTATCGTACTTCTTCGTTAATGTCGTGCGGCTCTGAAAATACTTTCTTAATTAAATGCCCTTTTGCATCTACCGTTTTCCCTCAAAATGCTTCAGTTTAATGTGGAATTAACAATCTCGTCTTGCAGCATACGTTGCACGGTACCCGTAGCTGTAACGTAGTTAGAGGAATACGAACTACAGCTTTACCCGTCTCGGCTAATTTGCAATTCAGCAACGCTAGTCCTTTAATTCTAAGAGTTAGACACGAGGTATGGGCAAATGTACAACGGTCCGCAACCTCACGGCACTTCTCACATGCGTTCACCTAGTGTACATTTAATTCCACTTTTTTCTTATCAAGAGCTTTTCACATCGAAACGACATTTACCATCTCATTTCGTAAACGACTTTTGTACATTGTACAGTATCAATTACTGAAACGCAGTTACAGAACTGAATTAATTTAATGCACGTTACTACAGTCCACGTTTTCAATACTAAACCTATCCAAGAGCGGTCAGTCGTTTCTTAGAAAAATCACTGTACTTCGTAGTCGAGCATTTTTTTAAAGATATTCCACGCTTCAACCGCAGTGCATGAATCACTCTATCGATCTATCGACATCTCTTCTCAATACCCTTTCTCTTTAAGAATATACGTGTTGTGCATAAATATCTCTACAAAATGGCTGGTAGGTTCAGTGGGTTCAACGAGGATTACAAGCAAAAGTGTCTTGGTCAAAAGGTCTCTCCTCCTTTGCCTTCTCCCTTATATACACTTCCTCTTTTACTCTCAATCCACATTGCACACAATGTTTCAACACGCACATAGCGTAATCGCACGTATACATTAAATATTTAATCCTACCGATATTGGCGTATAATCCATCCCATGGACCAATTATTAGTACACAGTTACAGGAACTGCGGGTTAGGTATCCACCTTCCGTCGGTATCCTACGTTAATACACGTTGCTCTAACCTTTGTCTCTAAGCGTTCGACGAGGATTATGTGGAAAGGTACCGAGGTACAAATCCCACGGCGGTCTTTGTTCCTCCAGATCCCGATGTCGGAAGTCTGAGCCCCCGCGCTACGTGTAACATCGCATAAACGGCAGCGTAGCAGCCATGCGATATATCCAGAAGCCTCGTGAGGGGAATAAGCAGCGCCATGTCGGGATTCCGCGTCGCAGAAAACGATCGCGGGGGGAGGGGAGGAAGGGTGGGTCTTGTGCGTGCATGTAGGAGCGAGAGGGTGAAGAAGGTGGTAAAGAAGGTTAAGGGGGAGGGGCAGGAGGGGGAGGGTGCACTTATAAATCGCTTAATCGCTGCTTTTCACGGATCAGAAACTTTAGAAAAACTTTTCCATCCCCATCCGGCTTCGACCTTCCTCCAGGCAGGCACTCGGTCGTGTTCATCTCGAGAATGCTTGATGCACGCGAAAAAGCGATCCGAGCTTTCGGCGTTTTGCCGAGTCGCGTCGTTTTCCTTAACGCTCGAAAAAACGTGGCCGCACCCCTCAGACTTCAGCTGGCGACTCACGAATGCGCGAGAGGGCGATCCGTATAGGGACCTGGGGCAAGATTGTTGAACTTTGAGAAAACGGGGGCCTTTGCTAACCTGCATTCACCGATTGAAAAAGTCTCCGAGGATCGTATGCGGCAGATATTTTGATCAGAGTACATGTAAAACGATTAATAAAAGATGACTTGTTAAATATGTGAATTAAAGAAAGGCGGTAAAAGGATTTAACGGTAAGGGTGAATTCCAGTGTTAGATGTGAACCTGAATTGCATAGAAAGTGCTTTTTTACGTTTGTAAAGCTATTGTATTATTGTAGATATTTGCGGTTTTTTAGAGCAGCCTGTTTTTGTAGTCTTCCACTCTTCCACTATCATAGTACGAATAAATGTGTCTGCTTGGTGTATGGCTTAAATAATTAAAGGGTTAATAAAATAATAATAGTTAAGAATTGAAATTAGTATCAAGAAATTGATTGAAATTAAGATGGCAAATCATTCATATAAGAGAAAAAAGTGCTTTCTTTTTTGTAAATGTTTACGTCGATCAATTATCATTTTTAATTTATGTAAATTCCTGAGATTGTATAACATACATTTTTAATATACATTGCTTGCTGTATCAGAGCGATGAATATTTCCACGAAAGATAATAGTAGCTAAACTAATCTTTGTTTTCTATAAAGAACTATAAAACTGGGATAAGGTAAGAGTGGGTCATAAAGTCAATCTGATTAGTCATTTGTAATAAGCGTACCGTGCTAGCGAGACATTTCTTTCAGCAGCCCCATGATTTCTATCCTACAAATTACTTTAACTCTTGAAATTCCCCAAGTAGTCTGTCGCTTAGAAATCTCACAAGTGCAAATGTGCAATTAACTAAACAGGAGTTGAAGCTTTAACTTTAACGCATTAGAATATATTAACATGTTCTGTGCCGCGTCGGGCGTATACACCCCACGCTGAATTTTCCATTTGAGCTATTTAGAATTTTCCTTGCAAAACCAAAAATTTCAAAGGAATTGTTTCTTACCAATTATAAAAATCGTAAGACATACGTTAAAAGCAAATTGTAATAGCATGGCGAGATAAACTCCGCATGACTTGGACGAATATCAAAAATAGGTCCGAAAGTAACGAAAAATCGGTCCCGCACGGAACGTGTCTTGAATGATCGTTTTTAATCAACGAATTACCTTCGTGTTTCTGCAATGCTTTGCTCTCCCAATCGCACGTGGAATCTACACGCAGTTTAACGTTATCTTCAAAAAGCCGGGATGCAGCTTTGGATAACACAGAAGGAAGTAATTGCACAGACCGCCGTCTGGTGCATTGCCCTGAGGCACGTGCTTCTCATCGCTGCGTTTCCATCGATTCCACGCGGCTCAGGCACCACCCCTGATTCCCTCAGATCCGCGACTCAACAAGGGCGGTTTCTTTTGGTTTCGTAGCGGGTATAATGATCGCACGATGACGGCTGTCAATATGTTGCTTGCGCCACGCGGCACGTGTCTATCATGGTTTTCGTTTCACTCGAATAAACACGACGGTTATGGGAAGAAGAACAGCTCAGTGGTTCTCGAAAAGATACACTTTTCCGAATCTTTTTATTCCTCCGGGATTTTTTAAAACTTGTTTGTGACTTTAATGATTATATTTCGTTGTTTATTCACTTGTGTCTTACTGTCGACAAGAGGTTTATTTATGGATACATTGATCAGTGTATATCTGGTCATTAAAAATTGAGTAGTGTATTAATATGTAATAAGTTTATAGATGATGTTTGAAGTTAGATTTAAAAATTGGTAGAATATCTGGTATTATTTGAAGTCTTTAGGTTTTACTAACCGTGCAATTGCGGCTTGTAATCATGTTTATGATGTTATGAGACGACAGCGAATCAGGCGTTTTATTTATATGCATTTTATTTAAAACTTTTTGTAAAGAAGATAAAAAATGAAGGCGTTAGATTTTCCTGGGGACGTAATATATATTTTACTTTTAATCCGTACCGCGTTCAGTGTTCCAATTTCTCTGATGTGCCATTTCTACGTAGCCGCATGTGCGCATCAAATGTTTAATCGAAGTGATATTGACATACTATCCGTCTGATGATAGGGCAATTATTAGCACGCAATATAGTAATACGTGTTACGCGACTATCTCATTTCAAAATACATCAGTCAAACTTCACGTGGAAACCACAAATTGTGGGAACGCTGCCTGAAATTTCCGGGTTAATATCAGCTGTACTTTGGCAATTACAAATGCTTGCACATTTCTACCCAATGGTCTGCTGCATGAAGAACCTAATGGTACTCGAGCGGCACCTACTAATATGCACGAAATTAAATAACGATCGTGAGATTACCGGTACATAATTAAGAGAAATGAACCACGCTATTCCACCACTTACCTTTAATTATATTGATATGACCCACGGCTTACTTCGCGATAATCATGGTTATTCCTTCGATAAACGCATGTCAACAGCTACCATTCCTTTTCCAGTTATTCAGAACAATATGTTTCTTTAAGTACATTCGATGCACCAGATTGAAAACAGAATCAGTGAACCCAATGTCGTACCAATCTCTGTACTTTTTTTTTTTTGTTATATTCCGGTTTTTCTCTACTTTCCGGTATTCATAGTTGATTTTTTTTTTGATCCACGTCCCTTTCAGCAGGTGCAATGACGGTTTGTCGGGGGCCTGTCGATACGTCATTTGTATCGACGAACGTACATACCTTTGGTTATTGATTACGTGCCGTGTTTACAGACGAGCGATACGCGTGTAGGAAGGCCAGTATTCACGCGAAAGTATCGGCGTGCACATGGACAACAACGCGCAGTGCCTACGGAAGATTAAAACGATCACAGGCATCGGTGTTACCCGCGATTCGCCATCGGTTTGATTTCGTCTCCACCCTCTTTCTCTATCTGCGTATAATCCGCGTGCGGCTCGATGATCATCCTGTGACGGCTGTCAGCACGTCGGTAATACATCTGCTATCTGGATTCTATGTCGAGGCCTTAATTATACACTGCATTTACGTCAGCGGGCAAAAATCGGGGAATGACTGGGGAGCATGGAGGACGGGGAGAAGATTAAAGCGACCACCGACGTCTATCACGATGACTGTCTGATCATCCTTCGCCTACTTACCTTTGTATGCACGGTCCGGAGATTGGATATGATACAGAACGAATTGATGTCGCAGAAGAACATTCTGGTGACGATTGAAAGTAGTATGAATCGATATTTGATGGCCGTATACGTGTTGTTATTTAATGCAAAGAATGGGAAGTACTACATTGATTTAGCTCAGTATGCTTGTTTTATATAGGATGGTTGTACGTGTAACAGAAATATCATTTACGAAAATTAAATATTAGGTGTGTTTTTTTTTCCAAAGTTACGGCTCTATTGTAAAAAACTGATTATACGATTTATGATTCATAGTATTGTCCATCGTTAGTTACGGCGGAAGCAAAGTTGTACATCTTATATTTTAATTGATCATTACGAGCATTAATACATTTATTTTTATATGTACAACTATGCGTGGGCGCTTATTAATTTTGATTACTTTTTTCCTTACTTTCTCCTGAACAATTATATGCATTATGAGACAACGTATAGTGGTATGTGTTTAAATCAATTTATCAATGCCCCTAATGATTAATTAAAATATTTATTTTTTGTATATAGACGCTGATGAACAAACACGTACACACATGCAGAAATATAGTCACTTTACGGCTTTATGTGATAAATAATTCATCAATGGGTCTTTTATAAAGATAATGCACAAACCGTACAACGAAATGATGAAGTGAGTTTGCAAGAAGAAATTTAGTAAGAAAGCTTCGTCTTCAAGCCAATATCTTTTTTTCTTTTTTAATTCATTTTTCGGCACCGACTACCAAGGTCATTTGGCCTAGGACCTACTGTTTAAGGTGGATTTCGAACCACCAGAGCAAGCCAATATTATCTATGCAAAAATTTGTTGCTGTACTAGCAGTATATGACATTGTCGATGTATTGCTGTCAAACATTAATCATCGCCGATGCATTGTCAACGTATGCGTGTATTGAGTTAAGGTATACATATTTCATTCCCCTGTATTTACACCGCAACGACAATCGGGCACGCGACAATTCCAAGCCAGTGTGCAAACAATTATGCGACAAGAACGCCTTTCCATTCAACACGCGAACTGGACAACCCGAGTACGCGCAAAAAAGCAGGACCAGAAGGGAGGAAGATTGGAACGATTGCTCGTTCGCAATTAACGCTCGTCTTTTTGCCAGTTTTGCGCTGCTCCAAAATTTGGGATAGGCTTTTCGCATTATCGTCGCGACGTATGTCGGGCTTCTCCTTTCTTCCCTTTTTTTTTTCTCATCAGTCCGCCAGCTCCCGCGTATGTTCTCGGTGTCCGTTGCTTTTTCAACGCGGCACCTTTTCCGATACTCATCAGGCCTTCATTTTCGACTCTGCCGAATGACGGACCGCCGAGCTCTTGTTCTCCCCCGTCGCCATCATTGTTTCCTCCTTTTTCGCGTTTTTGTTTTTCGCGCTACGGAATGCCGATGATTGGCCAAAGTATTAATCCGGGTTTGGCGCCGTAAACCGCATTCGCGATAATTAAAGATCGCGCGTTGAAATTATTGCCAAACCTGCAGCGACGTGTTTCATCTTTGTTTATTGGAATTCGAGGACGAGTTATGGATTATATTTTGTGTTGAACACAATGTTTCATGTAGTGAACAATTTGATTGTCTTGATGTGCTAAAATGATATATATCTGAAAAAAAAAGTATTCATCCGGAGTTCAATTTATTTTTTAAATTGGCATTCTTTCAATGGCCCCGTATAGCATAAGAAAGTAATTTAAGTATCTTTCCATTGAATGTTAATTATATTTTACGCATAAAAGAAAAAAGGTGATGTAATTATATACTAATGTATTAAAACGAAATGGGAGTATCGATAGTTTACATCGTAATACGAGTTTCTTATATTAACACTGACATGATTAGATATTAAATTATCCATGTGTTACACAAAGGCAGGAGAATGAAAGGGTTCCAGTAAATTGTTGGACGTGCTTCGTCAATTAAGGTGCATTCACACGGAGCAGGGGTGGCGTTAATTTAATGACCCTTGATTGTTCAATGCTGTAATTCGTGCACCGACAGGCAGGCTGTATCTTTTCATAGCACAGCATATTTGGTCCTGTTAGTACCGCCCAAGTCAGCGTAAATTTTATTTACGTAGCGTTTCGAATAATTATGATGGTAATTAACTCGATAATCTATTGGGTGAGTGTAAAAGTTCGTGCGGAGTTTGTGAGTAAAAGTCACACAGTGATTAGGCAAACAAAAAGCTTTATTCAATCAATGATACATTCTCCATCGTTTTCTATCATCTTCTCTCAAAGTTCTGGCAGCATACGGATGCCTCGATCATAAAAATTGCACGGTTTAGATTCGAAGAACGAAGAGACGCCGTTTTTTAAGGCCTCCAAAGAGTCAAAGAGTTTTCCATTTAAATAATTTTACAATGACCGGAACAAGTGATAGTCAGATGGTGCGATATCAGGAGAATACGGTGGATGCGTTATGACATCCCATTTCAGGCTCTTCAGTTTGCGCAGCGTCTTTTTCGAAACGTGTGGTCCGGCGTTGTCGTGATGAAAGACGACTCCCTTGCGATTTGACAAAATCGGACGTTTCTCTTTGATTTCTCGATTCAGATCGGTTAATTGGCGACAGTAGTTGTCCGAATCAATGGTGTCGCCAGCGGGGAGAAGCTCGAAATATATTATGCCCTTGCAATCCCACCAAACAGAAAGCATCACCTTCATCGGGTGCAAACTGGCCTTTGGCATTGCGTCACCATGCTCACCTGACTGTTTTCATGTCCGTTTGCGCCGAACATTGTTGTAGAGGACCCATTTCTCATCGTCCGTCACTAATCGATCCAAAAACGACTCGTTATTGAGCCGCCCGAGTAAGAAAACGGCTGCAGAAATTCGCTTGATTTTGTTCTTCTCGGTCAGCAAATGGGGCATCCGCATATCGAGCTTCAAATCGAATCCCATCTTTTTTAAACGCCGAAAAGCGGTTGATCGGTCAACTTTTAGTGCTGTAGCAACTTCTTCTGTTGAAATTCGCGGATTATTGAGCACTAAAGTACGCAAAACATCGTCATCAACGTCAGAAGGTCGACCAGAGCGTGACTCGTCTTCAAGGTTAAATTCTCCGCGCCGAAATTTAGCAAACCATTTTTCCACAGTTCGTTTAGCTGGTACTTGATCTTGATAAACATCCTGAATGTTTTTTACGACTGCGGCAACGTTTATTCCCTTCCAAAACTCGTAAAGCATAACATGCCGTAAATGCACCTTATCGATATTCATTTTTAAAGTGATACTTCTCGAAGCAGTTTGTATGCCATCAAATTATTTTTTTTTTAATGAAAGCTGAAGACGTCACCTTTCCAACAATATATAATATGTAGATGGAAGTATTAATGACAATACTTTACGACGCTTATAACTCCATCTATTGAAACTCCGCACGAACTTTTGCACTCACCCAATATTGACATATTCATTACATT